>JADBJO010013407.1:0-52603 GCA_016801955.1 Conus betulinus | reverse complement strand
AGGCTCTGATCTGTGAGGAGTCTCTGTGCAGGTGATTGCCTGTTCTGATATGAAACACATGCAGGATGATATTCAGTAATGGCAATGTTTGCATGGCCACACACCGACATTCCTATTGTCACATCGACATCAGCAGCTGTCACACCCTTCCGACAACAGTTCCCATGACCCACAGACAGCAAAAATTAGATGAAAAACTTACAAAAGAGTGTTAGTCAAAACTGAGGTCACCCATGCAAGCAGGGTTTGTAGGGCAATGTCATCCAAGTGAATTCTAGATCATCAATGAGGATGATGGTGATTATACTTTACAATTCCATATTTGGTCAGAGAAAAGCTACACTCTTCACCTGCTGTAGCCACAGTAATATCCTTGTATCGGAGAAAAAATAAACGCCAGGTTGTTTGGGAAGTTTTAGGCAACCAGGGCCAGAGCAGTTCCACATTGGTATGTGTGAGAGTCCACTTTATAGTCCTTGTCTAGATTTTAGCATATTACAGACATATCTGTGAACAGGGTTCTTTCTGTCTTTACTTCATCTCTTCCATGCCCTCTCAATGGTCTTGCACCCATGCAGCTCATTCCAGGCCCCCGTCCACAGCCACAGCCTGGCCCATCCAGCCACTGTCCCAGCTCTGGCAATCCATGAGGAGCACTCACCTCAAGTTCCCCGTCCACAGCCACAGCCTGGCCCGTCCTGCCAATGTCCCAGCTCTGGCAATCCACGAGGAGCACTCACCTCAATCCCCCGTCCACAGCCACAGCCTGGCCCGTGCTGCCACTGTCCCAGCTCTGGCAATCCACGAGAAGCACTCACCTCAAGTCCCACGTCCACAGCCACAGCCTGGCCCGTGCTGCCACTGTCCCAGCTCTGGCAATCCACGAGGAGCACTCACCTCAAGTCCCCGTCCACAGCCACAGCCTGGCCCACCTTGCCACTGTCCCAGCTCAGGCAATCCACGAGAACACTCATGTCACATCATCATGAGGCAATCCACCAGAGAAGACACTGCACTGCTGCTGAGTCACTTCAGTAGTGTTCAGTGGTGCCTGGTCTGAGCAAACATACACAGGAGAACACCTCCTAACCCCACTACTGATGACAATATTTGCTTAGTTGTGAAGCCAGCGTGAGAGAGCTCTCCCTCTGGCAGACGCCAATAAGTCTGTGGACACTACCCATGATTTTGCCAATACCTGTGACCCTGACAGAGCCAAAATCAAGATGTTGGGAGGTAACTGGAACTGAGATCACCAAGACACTATGACATGATTGGCCACAGAATTTAAGACATTCGGTTTTTTTATGCTAATTAATGAGGGATGATGAAGGTGACGCTATGGATTTTCATGCACGTCTGAGACTGCTTAGTTTCATGTATGTCCCGGCGTCACCAGGCCTGAAAGATACAGATGCATGCAATATTGGTCAGGAACTTTGGTCAACACTTTCAGAGATGCACCCATTAAGTGAATGAAAACTCGACTGTGTGGTCTTCATAAATTGAACCCGTAGCAAACTCAACTCTGGGTAGGAGCCAGCCTGGGCCGAAAAGTCCTGCAAATAAAAATAACTGATGGGAACTGAACAACGACCTCCCAGCCTGGAGTAGGCACACTAACCACTTCCCCATGGCAGCTAATACAGTGATGATACTCTCAGTGTGGTTAAAAAAAGCATTATCAATCCATGAAGCTGACTGTTCAGACACTGAGGTTGATTTCTACAACAATTGTGTTTTTGGTAAGAACTTAATTTTCAGTGGCTTTGATATGTTCAAAGGCTTTAGAGAGAGAGAGAGAGAGAGAGAATGTGTGTGTGTGTGTGTGTGTGTAAACATGTATAGAGTAGAGAGGTTTGTTTTTTTTTTCTACATTTATCCTGTTTAACAAAAATTGGTTCTTATTGCAAATCAAAACAATCCAGCAAAAATTTTGGCTGATAAAGCAAAAACCAATCTTGGTCACAACATCAGTCAACAATATGATCTGGTCTTTTTCCTCTGTAGTTCATGGATGATATATATGAATAATACTGAGATATTTCTGCAGCATTTTCCAACACCTCAAAAACATTTACATTATCCATTAAATATTTACTCACACATCAGCACCAGCACATACCGCTTTGCATGTCCATGCTATTACTAGTTTCTCCCTCCCTCCTCCACCCTCCCCTGCAAACCATCCCCCTCCTTCCTTACACATATTCACACACATCCATATGCAAGGCACAACCTCACGCCCTCCTGCTATACACAGAAATGCACACATGCATGCACTTACAGGAAGAATGAAGGCAGGTTTCAAAAACAACAAGATACAAGTGAGAGCACTAGACAGTGACAACAGGAAGGTGAGGACCTCCATGCTTATGGGTGCAACGGTTCAAATCCGGAAAAACTTGTGAGTCCTGGGACCGAAGGGCCACTGGTTGGGTCCGAGAGCGGTTTCTTTCTGTCTACCATGGGACCAAGAAAGACAATCAGCATGCTTAAGTTTGACATCAAAGAGTGCTCTACTCCTCAGAGTTCTCATGGGCAGGCACAGAAAAGTTCCATTTCTGGTCAGGGAACACAGAAGTTTTCTTGCACGTTTTCTTCTGTAATACTTGTATCTTCCTTCTTTTGTTGTTGTTGTGTGTTTGTTTGTTTTAAAATCTTAAAAAACAACAACAGAATTTCTGCTTTTGGCGTGTCCAAAAAAGACAGATTTCGGTCAAAAGTGAAAGAAGTTGCACCCATGCATGTTTAAACAAGAGAAAATGCTTTTCTTTCAAGTTTTTCTTCTTTCTGAATTTTTTATAGACGCACACAAAAAAAGCTTTCTGTGAAAGAATGGTGAGACTTTGATGGAACATGAATGTTCAAAAGCTCTGAGGGAAACTTAAGTCCAGTTTGAGAAATGGTACATAAGCAAAGACAGTTTTGTATTCAATTTTGTGTGTGTGCTTTTGTGTGTGAGAGCATGTGTGTGTGTGTGTGTGTGTGTGTGTGTGTGTGTGCATGCGCGTGCACGCATGCAACAGAAAGCACATGTAGTTCTTTAAGAAGAGATCTACAATTTTTGCTTGAAAGTCTGAACAGACTGTATGGACATGCAGCCAGAAATGAACAATCTTGTCTAGACAGGATGCATTTGTTCAATGTAATGGCAGTGATGCCTTAGTTTGAAGCTAGTATGATGACTTGGTAAACTGAGCTGATGTGTGCAAGTTCAATGCAGGTAATGTTAAGTGCAACGCAAGTAACATCTTTACGCTGAAAAACCTTGACTCCAAATTGGAAGAAAATGTCACACTAACATAAAGGGGAAAAAACAACAGAGAAAATCTCCTACAATGTATGTCACAACATCAGTCTTTTTCTAATTTTGCTATAGGCTTCCAACAAGTCTGATGCTGCAGGTCTTTCAGAGGGATGGACATTTTTACATTTCAAATGAACAGACAGAAGTTGAAGACGCAGTTTGGCACCCCCCTCCATGCGGCCCAGAAAGGCTTCACACACATCCGGCACTTTCCAGATGTCCACCTTTTCATCGTACCCTGGCATATCATCATCACTGAAGTCTCTGTCTTCATATGGCCACTGTTGTTCAGGGGCAACAAACTCCCCGAAAAGTTCACGATGACCACATTTCACCAGCTGACCCCTGGTCTTGTTCACCAGGGGCAAAGCGTCCACGTCATTAAGGACAAGTTTGAAGTCATCAGTCAGGAGAAACTGGCTGAGGGGGTTTGTTGAGGTCATTACTGTCACACATCACCCGGGCGCCATCAGCGCCGCTGTGTAAAGAATGCAGAATCCTCACATAGTCTTCACACAAAGCGAATCTTGCAGAAAGTGTGCTGAACACATGGAAGTGGTCCTTCATTAATATCAACTCCATGCGATCTGCTGATCCCAAAGGATGAAACTGTGTGACAAAAACATGCTGTTCTTTGCACTCCCCTACAAGCTGTGTGATGCTCACTGTGGACTGGAGTTGCTGCAGCATGTGAAGACCATGGAGGAAATCCTCTTTGTATTCTGTGTTGGCCAGAACGTTGACTGCAACGCTATGATCCTCCCACTCTCCTCTTTTCACCTGAAAAAAAAACAAACAAACAAATTAAAAACATAAGCAATTATGATCAGCACAAACCTTAAGTATGAAAATCACTGAGAAATGCACACCATTTTCGTCCACACATATGAAGCAAAAAAAAAACAACAACAACAAAGGGCACCTGGGAGAACAAAGATCTCTGCCAAGGTGAAATGGATCTTGGTTCCACCCCTTTGATGCAGATCTGCACCAACTTTACAGGCTTCATCATTGGGCCACATTTCATCTCCTGACAAAATCTGGCTGCAATGGGTCCAGCAGTTTTTGTGTAATCTGTCTGCCACACACAAATAGGCACAGCTGAAAATATGATCTCCTTGGTGCCTTGCCTGTCATAATGGGTGTGTGAAAAAATCTGAAAACCTGCATCCAGTGTTGTTCCTGTGTTCTCTCCCCCAGTTTCTTATTGTTTATTTTATTTAGTGTTTTCACTGTTGTGTTTGTAACCACATGTGTTGGAAGAAAGCGTTGGCGGAGGGGGAGTTAGTGTGTGTGCATGTGGGAGTTTGCGTGTGTGTGTGTGTGTGTGTGTGTGTGTGTGTGTGTGTGCGCGCATATTACTTTCTTGTTCATCGATAGATCATTGTTACACCTAGTAAATTAACCACAATGATAACAAAACAAAAGGCAGCAAAGAATAAGTTAAATTGTATTCACTTGCAAATGAGCATATTTTGAATCATTACTGGTTGTAATCTTTTTATCTGATTGTAGTCTTTTCAACTAGAAGTATGTTCCTGCCATAACTTATTACTGTACTTGAAGCGGCTACCATGGAGCTGTAGTTAGCATTGCAGATTCCAGCTGCGAGGTCAAGGGTTCAATCCCCATCAGATCTGTATATATTTGTGGAATTTTTCAGCCCATGAGTGGTTCCTATCAAGAGCTGAAATTGCTATGGGCTCAACTGGCAGGGCTGGAACCACACTGCTGAGTTTCATCCAGTAGTTGGTGCATCTCTGAGAGCGTTACTAAAATTTCCTGACCAACACTGAAAGTGTATTTCTTGGGTCTGATTGATGCCAGGATACATTTTCAAAGTAAGCATAGAGTACAGTCCTGTCATTCAGTCTCAGACTAGACTAAAACTGCATAGCATCATCTTCATCCTCCTCATAGAGCAACATGAAAAAAAAAAATTGTCTTAAATTTGGTGACCCTTTACACCTGCTCTTCTGTAATCTGAGTGATGATTTTCTCCCCATGTCTATCGTCTTGCCAAGTTAGTTGAGAGGTTGCTGGTATAGCAAGTTCTCCTGGACCATCAGTGGATGGACATGGTGGCGCTCTCCGGTGAATTATTTGTCATTAGTAGTGGGCTTAGTAGGTGATGTCCTGCATATGTTGGGTCGGAACAGGCATTCATAAACCAGTCTTCAACACATTCAACTAACGCCACCGAAGTGACTCGGCAGCAGTGCAGGGTCTCCTTTGGTGGGTTGCCTCATGATGAGTTGACACTGACTCTCCCTGTGGAATGTCAGAGCTGGGGCTGCAGCAGGACAAGCCAGGGTGTAGCTGTGGATGGGGAGCTGAATGAGTGGCGGGGTTTTATTCCAATGGAGTGGCATAGACAACAAAACAGAAAAAAAGAAAACCATTGTACCTCAAAATGTTGAAGATTAAGGTTGTTATGAATTTCAAACTCTAACATGCCTCTAACCTGTGGTAATGTCTTCTTGTGGCATTTACCTTTAACCTCTGACTTTGACTTTCGATCTGTGTAAAAGTTCTAAAAATAACTGATGTGTATCAAGTATGACAAATACTTGTACATAGGGACTGAGATGTCTATCATGTTTGCAAACTTCACTAGATTCACAAAATTTTTTTCTTGTTGCTTTGACCTCTGAGTTCTGACTTTGGTTCGTCCACTATTCAAGGCTTCATGTTCTAACCATAGCTGGACAGAATACTACTTAATTAAATCTGGCAAACAAGGGGCACAAACAGCAAGTTCTTTTTTTCAGGATGCGTTTCTCCCATGATGTGACCTTGACCATCAATTTTGGAAATTAAACTACACAAACTTCATAGAGGAAAGGGAATGACTGGAGAGTTCTTGTCAAAATGTTTGTTTTCCTACCATTTGCAACTGCTGAGAAAATATCACTCACTCACACACACACACACACACACACACACACACGCACACACACACACTACACATGCATGGCTATCAAAGTGACCATCCTAGTACCGAATCATCATTCCCTTTCTTTTTGCAGAGAGAGAGAGAGAGAAAGTGAATACTCAAACTGACAGATGCTACCCAGTAAGACACAGTCACTACACATACAGCTGCTGACAGACACAAAACTTTTCTGCCCTCAGCTGTAGACTGACGGGCTAGTGTACCCCAACACACAGGCCCATGAATTGCTGCACTCTTCCTACAGATATCATTAAAAAAAATACTCAATTACTCATCCCCATCCCCACCCAATATTCGAGAAGTTTACCGGATAGTGAGCAACCTTAACTGGAAGGCTCCCTGGGATGGTGTGACTGTTTTATCGGCTGGCAAGCTATGTCTCTGTAATCATTCTGAGAGAAAGCTCCTCTGCCTCATGTATGGAGAGCTGTAGGTCAGCAGACGTGACTGCTGTGTGTTGCATCTCCTGGGACTGGGGAGATGCACTGAGCTGGTGGATGTCAACCAATGGGGAAATTTGTAAAGGCAGTTAGCCTTGCTTTTTTTTTTTTTTTAAACTTATACCCATGGTTGGCAACATCCCCTCTACAATTGATGCCTGGTAAAATTGGTGGAAAACCCAGCAAGCTGCTCAACGCCAACCATTCTAAAGGTAGGATCCCTTACCAGACTACTTGGGTCTCAGCTTGGAGTATGTGACCTTGGTCTCAGCTTTCAGCTATGTAGTGAATATGTGTGCTGGATTAACATAAGACGCTTGTTACGCAGGCATCTGAGCAATATTTTGCTATTATGAAATATGGAGCAATGAACAGCACACACGCTTGCATGTATTGTGCATACATATATGACTAATTAATGATGAAAAATCACTGGCCACATAAAAAAAAAGGACAGGTGGATTACTGCATGCACTTTTAATCTCTAAGTAGTTTCGAAGTGGAAGAGCTATAGCTGTAACCACTTCTCCTTCCACACACAAAAATGAACTTTTATGAAGCGAAGCAAAGTTTGAGAAACTTACCAGCTTAACCGCTCCTTTGCCTACGACTTCCTTCACAGCTATCTGCTGGCCGATCTGTCTGCAGTTCAACCTTGGATAACACTGCGTCATCCCCGGCAACATGAAGTATCCGTCGTCACATTTCACTTGATGTCCATAATCTGCTGATTTCTCACTCATCAGTTCCCAAATTATCCCAATAAAGACAGGGGTCAAACACAGTGTTAGGAGTGCAGTGCTGTAATACAGCCAGCTCATCATTTATCAGTCGGAAAGAATTACATTTCACATAAAGATTAAACTGGCCACCAGAATCTTGAAATCCTATCATCTAATACGCATATTGATGCATACATGTTTTCAAAATGAAGATATTTTACAATATGCATGTGTGGACTTTTCTCTAGCATTTTGGTAACAAAGCCCACTCCTCATTTTCGTTCATGTGTAGCAGACGTCTATATCTGATATTAAAGGTTAACCACTCTCCCTAACACCTTACATTTGGTTAGTACGTGACGCAACTTCCGACGGCAAGGCCAAGACCCAGCACACGTGCAGGTGGGTTGAAACGTTTATTTATTGCCTTATATCCACGTAGGCATTGTTAGGGAGAGTCATAACTCCCACACTTTTCAGCATTATGTTTCTACGATATACATTATACATGCAGAAAAATGGATTTGAACTCTCTGCAGATGAAAACGGTCCTCATGGTCTTGGCCAAGATCTTGATCTTGGTGTGTAGCCGACAGGGCCACTCTGTGGCATAACAAGAAAAGAAAGGACCTTGAAGGGTACTCAGTTTAAAAAAAAAAAAAAAAAAAAAAAATGTGGACCCGTGATACACTAAGCAAAGAGGTCAAATGTGGATCTGGGAGTTACCATCACTAGGACGTAAGCTGGGGTGCCCACATCGAAAAATTGGCAAGCACGGCCATGCGTAAAGTGGGAACAATCAAGACTCTCAAGAGAGTCGTGGACAGCCTCTAAGTCCAACAGCCTGAGACACCTGACGGGTGACCTGGTCCGCTTCAGGTTGACCTGTGGACTCGAAGTCTTCTTCACTGCCTCAGAGACCCTGTGGGAAAAGTTACAGTGCGTTGAGCTGGAAGTTCTCAAGCAAGCCATGAGTTAACTCCCCAAGTGCTGTGAAATATCAAGTTTACCAAGAGGTGGGCTGGTTGCCTCTAATTTGTCCAAGGGACAAGTGTCCCTGCCGGTGTGCCACATCTGAAGTTTGCGCTTCGATAGTGCCAAACACTGTTGAGGCAGCACTCATTGCAAACACCACACCCGAAAACATTGTAGTGGAGCGCAGCCTGGCAAAGAAAAAAACCTGCAATAGATATACCAAAGGTCCACAGAGTTCTCACTAGACCGCAGGCATCTGGGGAAAGAGCCAGATCAGTCCAAACCAGATGGTTCCCACCCCAATCACACCCTAACCTTGGAAGATGAAGAGACCACAGATCCTGATATCCCACAGCATGGGAGCCATGAAACAATTGGACTTGTTGCGCCTAGCCAGCAAGGCAAAGGCCCAACTGCACAAACACTTTGGCCTCCATCTCCACATCTGCATGGACAGCTCAGTCCTGGAGAATGGGCAGGCTGGATGCGTTTTTGTGATCCAAGCCTGGGGGTCTCAAAGCAGTACCACCTGCACAAGGGGTGAGTATCTTTACTGCTGAACTGCACACCATCTTTATGGCATGCACAAAACCAAGAGCAGTGGTCATCCTGCCCGATTCCAAATCCTCACTGCAGGCACTTGCAGCTGGAGATAATGTGCTTATAGCCCAGCCGACCGCAAAGGACCACATCAGGCTGCTTGCAGCTGGAGGAAGGAAAAACAGGAAAGAGATTTAGACTGAAATCCACTTTCTGGTTAACCAGATTATAAGGGCACAGACCTTACATTCATGTGGCTCTGGTCCTACACTGGCATACACTTGATACAGGGCAATGAAATGACCAACCGAGCAGCCTTGAAGGATGCAACAGAGAATGGCACACCCATTAAGTTTTACAATGCATACCACAATACAGTTTCACATTGGTAAAAAAGAGGTCTGTTGTTATGACACTTTGCACTGCAGCAGGCTTAGAACAGACAGGAAAAAGAAGTTTGCAGTCATTGCACAAGTTTTGTTTTTTCTCATTGTAATGGATAGGGCTTTTAGACCATGTCAAGTACATACAGTTAGTAGGTCTACTCTCTCTCTCTCTCTCTCTCTCTCTCTCTCTTTTTTTTTTTACTCTCTCACTTTCGCATTTTTGTTGTTATATTTTCTTGTTACATGCTTTCACATGTATTGCTTTATTTCATTTTATATTATGGTCCCTGCTTCAGCAAAGCAAGGACTGGGTTAAAAAAAAAAAAAAAAAAAAAGCAAGCACACTGGTGCTTATTTATTATCCTCAAAAGTACTAGAAATCAGTTCATTCTTTCTCTGTAGTCTCTCTGTCTCTGTCTCTCTCTCATTCACTTTCATACAGTTACACACACACACACACACACACACACACACACACACACACACACACACTCGCACACACACACACACACACACACACACACACACACACACACACACACACACACACACACACACACACACACACACACACACACTCACTCACTCACTCACTCACACACACACACACACACACACACACACACACACACACACACACACACACACACACACAAACACCAGAAAAAAGCTCCTGTTTATGTGGCTCAGTCACACTCACAGACTTACTCTACCGTCTCACACATGCACATGTACACACGCACAAACACACGCACGCATGCACTGACACACACACACACACACACACACACACACACACATGAGTATAAAACAGTGAGTTGCATACAGAGAAAATACCAGATAGTTTTGAGTTTGTTACATTTGTTTTAATCTGGTAAAAGTACGTATGAAGTAAATGGCTTTTTTTTTTTTTTTTTTTTTTTTTTAGGGGGGTGGGGGTGGGTATATGGGAGCAAGAACACTCCTTTCTGTCTGTGCATCTACATGGTTCTGTTCAATGTTTACAATGCCAAATAGCCTAGTTGTTGTTCAGTTTGTTATTAGGTAATCTGAAAAGTAAGAAAGGCTGAGAGTAAAGCTAAAACCTAGAGGCACTGTCTTTTTTTTTTTTCTTTTCTTTAAAGTGCAGTTTATTAGTTTATCATTGCTTAGTTCAGTCTGTGCATAAAAAAAAAAATACACCAGGAGCGGGTGGGACCCAGAGAGAGAAGTACTGTCCTCAAATGCCCTTCATTGTTGACAGTAGACTGAAAGAAGTTTTGTTCTATTTCAATCAGCCAGTCATTGAAGTTAGTTTACATCACCAGGCTGGATGATGAACGGAAATGTTCAGATGATTTGCTGGAACAGTCCCAGTAAATGTGGGAATTGAATTTTTACATGAATGGCAGTAAAATTTGTGTTGGTATTCTTAGCTGATGTTGTTAAAGCACTATGCTTCAGTTTCAACAGTGTTGAATCCTGGCGTGCAAAAATGTAACGCTAAGGTTTATAGCTGTTGCCCTATCAGCTATGGCTCAATGATATGAACCGGCTCTGAAGCACTTCGGTGATGAAATACATGTATACATGTATGACTCGATATACAGGTTAGGAGTCTGTTGAGCAGTGTTGACAGATTGCCTGCCTAAGCAACCCTGTAAGATGCTGTACAAGTTTAACTACCAACTGTCCAATTCAGCAGAATGCTCCAGTCTCAGAAAATAAACTAGTATGCATCTCTTTACCAGTGGTAACAGTGTGACCAGGCTGACAGTTTAGTTTCATGACACAATGCAGAAGGTTTTACCCCACAGAGTGGCAGACTGTTAACTTCTGTTTACTGAAGGATGTAGCTTGATCCAGAACTGTTAAGGTTAATACCTTGAGCTTTTGCAGTGAGTATATCGTTACAGTTTTGGGTTTATCCGAGTCCCTTATTATTTTCTCAACTGGAGGTTGAGTTGGGTTGACTTGTTAAGTGTGTCGTCAGCCCCTCCCCACCCAACCTTTCCCTCTGAACTGTTGCTTCTGTAGAATGTAACAAATTGTTTTTATATGTTTCTTCTAGTATCTGACATGTTAAGATATTTTCATGAACATTTAGAAGAGAGGTTGGCTCATTTAAAAGAAAATTGCTGTCTGCTGACACCAACATGGAATTAATTACCTATTTAGTATTAAGTTGCAGAAGTATGTTGGTGCTGCATTTTGTGTGGTTCAAGCAAATGGTTGTTCATAGTCAATGAAGCAAACTTCAGGGGGGGGGGGGGGGGTTTGTTTATTTGTTTTTCTCTTTTTTTTATACTGTCCATATTTCATTTTTTTATGTCCTGCAGAGGTGAGCTGCGGGGCAAGATGAAGTTCAACAAGTTGGTAACATCGGACAGGGGCAAGAACCGCAAACGACATTTTAATGCCCCCAGCCACATGAGGAGAAAAATCATGAGAGTGCACCCCTGTCCAAGGAACTGCGGCAGAAATACAACTGTCGCAGCATTCCCCTCAGAAAGGATGATGAGGTGCAGGTGAGGTTATTTCCAAAACGGAGACAGTGATTCTGAACATTTGCTAGGGCAAAATTTCCTTTTTCGATTGGCCTTTTTTTTCTTTTTTTTGTTGATAAATGAAATAGCCTTTTTTCTTTAAATTGTTGTTGTTGTCGAACGTTAGCGTTAGAATTTGTTTGAAAATCTCTTTATATGTTAGAGTCAGTGTTGTTCAAATCTCTGGATTTGCTGTGTAAGGGTGTTGCTTAGATATCATACATTTAAGTATGACTTCATTATAAAAAAAAAAAGAATATATTTAACTAAAACTAAAGAAACAGGGGTCAGGTCTGTCAGCTGCTGGTAAAAAAACCTGAGAGTTTGTATAATTTTGAGTGATAGTGATACGTCAGCAGTATAATGCTTAAACGTATTATGAACAGGAGTTTGCCTACTTGCTCATGCAGGCAGGCAATAATGGAGGTTGAATTTTTGCTTTTTTCTGGAGCATTTGATTAGAAAATTTCACACACATATGCATGCGTGCACACGTGCGCACACATACACGCACACACACACACACACACACACACAGAGAAAACCTCTGCTACTATTTTGACCCCATGCATAAAAAAAATGAAGTAAAAAGTTCTATAGTCCTCAAAATTTATGAGCCACAGTTCTTCAGTGTTCAAAATCTATATGAGCTACTATCCCTGTTTGTGCTTTATCAAGGCCCATTTGTGTTTGCTAGGCCTTATCAACATTTACTGTTACATATACTCAGTTGACTGTTAAAATGTTAGGGGGGAAAGTCACCATATTTGAAGAATCTGGGGGAAAGGGAAGTGTTTCTTGTCAGTCCAGTAATATTGACAAAAGATTGGAAGTGGAATTAAGGTAAATAATAGTAATGATTTGCTTGCCATTTCTTTGGTTTATTGCAAGATATTTTGTAGTCTGTTCTGTTTATTTTACGAAGTGTTTCTTCCCTGCCTTGTTTTATTTGTTTGTTTGAATTCTTTTTTAATTAATCACACTGTTTTCGTCATAGTTTGTTTGAATTCTTTTTTAATTAATCACACTGTTTTCGTCATAGTTGACAGAGCTCAGGTTATAGACTCTGCTTTTAAACAAAAACCAGTTGCCATAGTTATTTGAATAGCCTTAGGATGTTACAATCATAAAGAGAATATGCATATTAAGTTCTTAGTTGTGACCCTTTCCTGGGTTTACTGCATGTCCAGTGCTATGGGCATGCTGTATGTAAGGGAAAGGCACATTGAACACTGTACACATTCGCTTTTTCATCAGTCATGTTTGTTGGTGAAACTCGGAAGGAGTGCAGTGACAGCTTCTTCTTCAGTGTCTTGTTACGTTTCTAAACATAGAAAATAGATTAACTTTTCTGAAGACTTTAAGAAGGGAAAAACTGAACTTTGGACACATTTATTTTTGCCCCTTTCACTGATACATAGCAGTAGAACCTATGGCAAAAAATTATCACACAACAGGGTGCAGTAGTCTGTCACTGGTTTAGGTTGTTTATGATTTCCAGTCCCATAAGAGGCATGTCTGTGTGATTTTTTTGGCACCAGCCCATTTCTTCCCATTGCTGTTCCTTGTGCTAGAGGCTCCAATTTGAAAACTGAAAAAGTCTTCATTGTCCAGCTTCATGAACTTTATTATGTAATTATATGAAGATGAGTTGTTCAGATTTCCTGAGCAGTGGTGCAGGTTGTCTTCATTCTTTGGGCCTGGTTGAAGTCAGGATGTAGTATGATTGGAAATACAGAGGACATCATTGTTGTGCAGTCTCAGAATAAAAGGGAACTCTGTAATCTTCTCTATTCCTCACTTCGTCATCATCTTTTTTTTTCTCTTTTTTTTGTAGTCTTCTTCATCCTCACTTCATCATCATTTTTATCCATTTTGTTTTGAAATATCATTTTTTAGAAAAGTTTTAGATTCTGTTACTGTCGCTGTGCTTTTATAGTGACCTTTGTTCCGATTTCCTTTTTCACAGCCAAGCCTGTGACGAGCTTGTATCAAAGTTAATGGATGGACCGAGTGACACCTGCACAAGGGGCCACTCTCATGCACGGTTCAGTGACCAAATCGCTAAGTGTGGATGCTGCAGGGTATAGTCCTGCCATTATTTGATTAGATCAGCACTGAAGGCCACCAAACTGACAACAGCAGCGCTGTCTTCATTCTGTTGGGTTATCTCATGATGATCTGACTGTAGCTTGTTTGCCTAGGAACAAAGACACTGACTGACTGAGGGGTCACAAAAGACAAGAAAAAAAAAAGATGTGTATGTCCTCATCTTAAAAAGGCGAGTGCAACTGTTTAGGGCCTGCGCCATACATTCCAGGAAAAGACACATCTCTACAAGCGCAAGCAGTCTAGAGCAATATGCACTTCAAAGCTGTTTTTAATAAGGTATATTACAACATAAAAATGTTCATAGCAAAATGAAAAAAGGTTGCACTCCTGACTGCACAACTGCTGCACAACCTTGTCGGAGATGAAAGTTCATATTGTTTGATGCTCATTTCTTTTGGTACTCTACATTGAACCCTGGAGATTCATGTCCCTAATTTGAAAGCAAGATGTGGTCGTTTGTCCACCAACGGTGCTGTTTGTTTTCCCATGATGGAAAATTCTAGATTAATGTTTTCACAAACCGAAGGGTGTTTTGAAATGAGAGCATGCATGAAGTGGTTCATAAATAAGTATGTCAGAAGGGAAATACAGAAAAAGGATGTCACTCATGTGTTCTGTAGCAGAGTTCTAATTGTTTGTTTGTCTGTTCTGGAGAGTGAAACCTATGTCTGACCATTTCAGTGTGTACCACAGTAGACCTCTCTTAACCTGCACACCTCAGTTACGCATAAATTGGCTTTGGATCTTACTGTCATGTAGACAGCATCATTCAAAAGTGATGAGCCTTTCCTGGGTTTACTGCTTGCCCATGCTGTTGGCTTGCTGTATGTAGAGGAAAGGAACAGTGAAAACTGTACCACTTCCTGTCTCACCTCGGTGCTAGGTGAAACTTTGAAGGAATGCAGTAACACCTACTTTAAATAGTCTCATTTCTGCAGGGTCTGTTTGATATGTTGCAAGAATACATAAAAGAAAGATAGCCCAACTGCTGCACAACATTGTGAGAGATGAAAGTACATGTTGTTTGGTGCTCATTTCTTGTGGCGTTCTACATTGAACGGTGGAGGTTCATTTCCCCCGACTTGAGAGCAAGATGTGTTCCCATGTCCTCCAATGGTGCCGTGTTTTTCCCTTATGAAAAAAATTCTAGATATATGTTTTAACCAAACCAAAGGATGTTTTGAAATGAAAACATGCATGAAATGGTTTCCAAAACCTATTTTCACAAGTTAGTATGTCAGATGGGAAATGCGAAAAAGTGGTGCACACTTATTTCAACAGAAATGCTAGGAAACGTTGCCTAGAGTCATTAGTCATTGATGCTTATAACTATGCTTAGGTTTGTTATTTCCGTTTCTTTTTTTTTCCATTTTGTTTTTGTTGTAATTTTTAATGAAAACATCATACGATGACTGGACATACAGTGATTACAATTCTTTTCCTGATTCTTACATTTGAAACAGATAGTGTATGCTTCAAGTTTGACTTCAGTAAGTGTACCTAAAAGATGAGGTGACACATCTTCCACGAGATGTCACTCATGGTGTGTTCTGTAGCAGAAAGAGTTCCAATGTTCTTTTTGTTTGTTCGAGTGCAAAGCTCATGTCTGGCCATCTCGGCATGTACCTCAGTAGATCTCTGTCAGCATGCACACCTCAGTTATGCATAAATTGGCTTTGGATCATACAGCATCATTCAAAAGTTGTGAGCCTTTCCTGGGTTTATGGCATGCCCAATGCTGTTGGCTTGCTGTATGTAGAGGAAAAAACAGTGAAAACTGTACCACTTCCTGTCTCACCTCGGTGCTAAGTGAAACTTTGAAGGAATGCAGTAACACCTACTGATAAATTGTCTCATTTCTGCAGGGTCTGTTTGCTATGTTGCAAGAATACATGAAAGAAAGAGAAATTAAATAAATCGACCTATTTAAATTTAAAAAGAAAAGAAAACAAAAGGATCAATATTGGCTGGCTCCTATGGATGGTGATAGAAAGAATGTGGGTGGTGCTGTGTGTTTGAAAGCAGTGCCTCAGGATGGGTGTAGAAGATAGGATAGCAACTCTCTCTCTCTCTCACACACACACACACACACACACACACACACAATGAATATTGAATGATTCGACAGTCTTCCTAACCAAATGGTGCAACCTTTCAGTTATCGGTTTACTAATGAACTGATCATAACAAAACTTGGTGGAGAGGTGGAACGTGCCCTATGAATAAACCTGTTAAATTTTGGTGCGGATCTGTTGCGCAAATCTGGATCAATTGGTGGGATCCATGGTCTCTTAGATCATTATAATAAACTCTCCCCCTTTGAAGTTGCTGTTACATAGCTGCCAACCCTCCTAAATTTTTCGAGATTTTTAACTAAGTTTGAAAAGTATTCCCACAAATCCTGAATATTGTTTAAAGTGTGGGGGCTTTGATGGTCATTTTTCAATAGGGATGATAAAGTATTGCAAAAGAAGGCCCAAATTATGTTATGTTGATGTTGACAGTTGTGTGTATAGAATATCCACTTTCTTTCAAAACTCAACAATTGGTCAACTAAAACACAAGGGAGGTAAAGGGTTAGAAATGCGGTCAGTCCAAAGCTGAACTGGCTCCATTTCCCTCTATCCCCCACTTCATCCCTTTGTTCCCAAATTTGACTCCATAAGAGTGGCAGCGGTGCTGTCATGAAGTGGTAGCTAAATATGAAGTAACATATTTTTTCTTGGAATATTTTCACTTTCTGCAGATAAAAACATTGACATTTTGTAATTTGCATGTCCTTTTGAAATAAAGTAACACCTGAAGAAATTTCCTAAGTCCATTCCATCCATTACTTCCCCCCTCTCACACCTGTGGCAAAATGTTTTAACACACTTTTTCCTGTGGTGAGTTATGTTACCAGGTGATGAACTTGTACTTTATGCTAACAGTGATGTGAGACAGTTTTTTTTAAAAAGACAATCACTTCATTTTGCAGGTAATGTTCTAAGGTGGTGGAATGTGTCCATTTCAAGTCAGTTTAAAGAACATGTTGCAGGTGGTGCGTGGTCACTTCAAAGGACAGCAGGTGGGCAAAGTGGTTCAGGTGTACCGCAAAAAGTTTGTGGTCCATGTGGAGCGCATCCAGCGCGAAAAGGCCAATGGTGCTACTGTCTATGTCGGCATCCACCCATCTAAGGTTTGAGTGCCTTTCTGGACCCTTCTCTTTTTTAGCTGAATATTGCATTTTCACTTTGGGGGGCCGAAGTTTTGTGGCCAATGCAGTAATAAGATAGTCACGTGACGCCCACCCTACTTCCGCCTACGGAAGATGATGGGAAGGTAGGGCGGGCATTAGAGTCTGACATGGTAAGTATACTTAGCCAAACAGGGAGTATAACAAACTCCCCATTTTTTTGGCGTCGTATACTATACCATGTCAGACCATAGCAGAATTTAAAGTAATAGGAGGAGGGCCGAGCGCCCTAATGGTTCCTGGGGTAGACCGATATGGCTGCATTGGCCGCCACAAATGAAATCCCTTTAGAACCATCAGCCCTGGTCATGCGGATGTCCCTTAAATAAAAGTTTATGAAAGGGTTCTCCGAACGCCAGTAGGCTGCCTCCCAGGAGATGGCGCACGGGGACAGAGTGCTGGAACGCTGAGGACGTGGCCAGCGCTCTGACCTCATGGGCTCGGGGTGACAGGGCTGGGAGGTCTTTGTACGCCTGGGCATAGGCAGATCTGATAGTATTGGATAGCACCTAGAGAGATAGTGCCCGCCGATATGTCCTTCTTGTTGTTGGGGTTGATGGAGATAAGAAGGCGTCGCTGCGAGGAACGCCTGGGGCGGGAACGCTCCCAGTAGTATCTGAGGCACCTAGAGGGGCACAGGTCCATGTCCCCACCCCGCTCGTTGCCTAAGATATCCGCTAGAGAGCGGATCAGGAGGGAAGGAGAGGGTGTGCCCGGTTCCTGGTTCTTCGCTAGGAACTCAGGAAGGAACTTAAGTGAGACCGAGCCGTCTCTGTGAAAGGCGATGTCCCGAGGGTCCCCGCTGAGGGCATGAATCTCACTTCGCCTTCTGGCTGAGGCCAGGGAGAGAAGGAAGGTGGTCTTGAAGGAGAGAGGAGTCAAAGGGAATGGAGCGGAGGGGCTCGAAAGGGGGTTTTCTGAGGGCGCCTAACACCAGAAAGAGGTCCCACAAGGGGGCGCGCCTAGGGGATTGAGCTTCCCGTAAGGCAACCCCCCGTGATAGTTCTCTGAGTAGAAAGTCATTGTCGAAAGATGGGCCGCCGAGCTGTCGGATGGTGGTGCATACGGCCGATCGGTAGCCCCGAATGGAGCTAGCCGAGAGTTTTAAGGAGGACGAAAGGTGGGATAGGAAATTGCCTAGCTGGATGTTGGAGGGGTGTAGGTAGGGGACCGAGTTAGCCGTGCACCACGTGACCCATCTCTCCCATCTGTAATTATAGAGGGACTCTGTGCTAGCCCTACGAGAGGCCGAGGCCAAGTCTCGTAGTCCCTGCGATGCTCCCGCTTCTGTCAGGGTCTCTAGGACAGACCGGGGTCTGTCGGCGGGGGCGGCGGGGACCGGTGGTCGCAATTTGGCTGGCATAGAAGCCAAGCGTGTAGGCGAAGCATCCGGGGATTGGAGTGAGGGAGGCCCGAGCGAGGTTGTCTGAGCAAGTCCCACCGAGGGGCTAGCTGGAGAGGGGGAACGTGAGTTAGGGACCTGAGGTCCGGGAACCACGACTGAGTCGGCCACCATGGGGTTATGAGGATGAGTTTGGGTCTCTCTCCAGCCTGGCCTTCCTGATCACTTTGTGAAGTATGGGGAAGGGGGGAAAGGCGTAGGCGACAAGTCCCGTCCAGGGGAGGGAGAGCATCGACCGCGTACGCTCGGGGGTCCGGGACTGGAGAGACATACATGGGGAGTCGATGGTTGAACCGTGTCGCAAATAGGTCGACCATGGGCTTGAACCAGTGATCCCAGACAGTGGTTAGTGTCAGCTTGTTCAGGGTCCACTCTGTGTGCAGAAGGGTCCCTGACCGGCTGAGAGTGTCTGCCAGGATGTTCCGTGTCCCCGCTATGTGTCTCGCACGGAGGGTGGTTCCCCGTGCGTGGCACCAGCGAAGGAGGGCCTCTGTCCTGAGAGAGAGGCCGATGGAGTGAGCCCCCCCCCCCCCCCCCCCCCCCTTGACGTAATGGGCTACCGACGTGTTGTCCGTGAGGAGGAGAACCAGTCGGTGCGAGATTAGATGCTGGAAGTGGAGGAGGGCCAGTCTGACCGCTTCCAACTCTAATATGTTGATGTGGAGGCGAGCCATCTGTGTGTCCCACATCCCCGAGGCATGACTGTCCCCCAAGTGGGCCCCCCAGCCCGAGTTGGAGGCGTCCGTGTATAGCTCGAGGGACTGAGTTGGGAGAGAGATCGGAACGCCGGTGGTCAGGGTGGACGGATTGAGCCATTCCTCCGTGGCACCCGAGAACCAGGGGCCGAGGGGAATGGTCAGGTCCCAGCGGTCCGAGGTCTGGGACCAACGACGACGGAACTCCCTCTGCAGCTGGCGTTTGGGGACCCGACCCAGCGGAATGAGGGCAGAAAGGGACTCCATCATCCCTAAGAGGGAGGACAGAGTTCTGGCCGAGGTGTGCGAGGCTTCCCGGAGGCGCACGATGAGGTCCACAATGCGGGCGGACCTCTCCGGGGTCGGGGCGACCTTCATGGTAATCGTGTCGAAACTCATGCCCAGGAAAGAGAACCTCTGACTGGGAATAAGTTCGCACTTGAGGGGGTTGATTACAAACCCCAAGGTGGAACAAAGGCTGAGGAGGCGGGTGGTGTGGGCCTGGCACTGAGCCTGGGAGGAGGCTAGGACAAGCCAGTCGTCGAGGTAAACCAGGAGGCGAATGTCCTCCTGCCTGGCCAGGGCGGCCATCTCCTTGACAACCTTCGTGAAGAGGAAGGGTGCCAGGGAGAGGCCAAAGGGGAGAGCTTTGAACTGGAACACCCGAGCTTGCCAGACAAACCGGAGGTAACGTCTGTGCGGGTGGTGGATAAGGATTTGGAAATACGCATCTTTCAGATCTATGGAGGTCGCCCAATCTCTAAATGGTGAATGGAGTCTCTGATCTGGAAGGGTGTGTCCATCTTGAACTTGGTATGTCTTAGGAACTTGTTGAGGGGAGAAAGGTCGAGGATGGGCCTCCATCCCCCCGAAGGTTTGGGGATCACACGAACAGGTGGGAGTAAAACCCGGGGTTGGGCTGGAAAACTTCTGCGATGGCCCCCTTCTGTAGGAGTTCGAGGACTTCCAGGCGGAGGGCCTCCGCCTGGGCAGGTGGGGGGGGCGCTGGGGGACGGAGGAGGAAAACGCATGGGGAGGGCGACCGTGTGCCCCCAGGGGTAGGCGAAACCCATCCTGAAGCACCGACACTACCCAGGGGCTGAGGCCCATACGTCGCCACTGGCGGGCATGCCGGGAGAGGTTGCCCGCCAGGGGAGCCGATGGTCCCGGGGGGAAGGGGTACAGAGGGCCGGTGTCTTGCTGGGCAGGTTGTGCCAGTTCCATGCCCCCTACGGGAGTGTCCTCCAGTCACCTGCGGGGCCGTGCTTGCTGGCCGAACCGAAAATTCTGGCGAGGTTTTGGTTTAGGCCTCTGCGAGTTAAGTGGGCGCTTGGCCGGCCCGGCGGTGTGAAATGGGGCTTGACGGGGGTACGGAGTGGGCCTGTTGGCCCTGGGGTAGGACCGAAAGGGGGGTCTGGAAGGGCGTGGCTGAGGCCGGGGGGCGAAGGACGCCGCCTGCTTGCGTTCCTCGAGAGAGAGAGAGAGAGATAGCCCGAGGTGGAGTACTCGCCAAAGAGCGAGTGATCCTGGCCCGGACACATCGTAGGGATGCCCTGAGTGCCGGGGAGAGCGAGGAGCGTGCAAGCACCGCGTCTCTAGCCACAAGCAGACAATTAAAATGGGTCGTTGCTGCGCTGTCCGCCGCAGCCGACAAGTGATGCGATATCCTGTTGACTAGGTGTCGCATGAAGGGATCGCTGAACAAGCGAAGTTCGTCCTGGTGGGGTTCGGAGTTTGTATCCGAAGGCCCTGGGACGGCGCCGTCATCCCCAGGCCAGAGTACCTCCGCCCTCTGCAAGAGCATGCTAAGGTAGGCATGCCCTGCAGTGGTGTGTAAGATGCCCATCCGGGCTACTCCCCCAGTCCTTTTAACGCCTTAAAGGAGACAGTGGCCGAAGTAGGGGGGGCCCCGGTTGGGTATCAGGCGACAATCCGATTGGGAGATGGCCCACTCCCTGGTGGCCGGATTGTCAGCAAAGAGGGAGGTAACAGGGTGCTTCCTGCGGGTCCCAAGTAGGGCGCCGAAAGGGGCGCATTTGGGTGCCGGGGGAAGGTCTTGACCCGCGTGGGGGACGGCGTCTGCACCCCTGGCGCGTTTCGCCGGACTCTCCCACAGTGAAGTGAGGGACTGAGGAGCTACAATCCTGAGTCTTGAGTGTTGGGCTGGGGGCGGCCCAACGATCTCAGGAAAGGCCAAGATATCGGCAGAGGGGGGCGTCCCCCGACACCAAGTCCGGTCGAAACCGTTCAATGGTGTTGATGTCATAAAGTGATGAGAAGAGGTCCTCATCGTAGTCCTCCTCAGGCTGTGGGGAGTCTAATTCCTGGGAAGGGAGGTCTTCCTCAGGAGGCAAGTGCGCGGGTGCGCGAGGGTCCCGCCCTGGTAGGGTGGTGGTGGGGGGGGGGGGGGGGGGGGACCCTCGTGGCTCTATACTCTCGGCAGACGGGCTAGGGTGGGAGAGCCCGGACTGCCGATCGGACAGCGCCCGAGGTGGGAGGGAGACCCAGGTCGACCCAAGTCTGTGAGATTGGGTGCCACAATCGACCAAAGAGTTGATCAGGTTGGGTGTGGGTATTAAGCCACTGGTCCCTCTCGGGGCATAGAGCCACTGGTCCCCGGGGAGATAAGCGGGCTGTGGCGGCCCAGAGTACTGTGCAGGGACTCGCCGGGGACCGGGGTAACCTGGGGCAGGAGGGGGGGAATAATAATCGACCGTAGTGTGTGTGTCCCCCCCCCCGGGAGCATGCCGGCCCCCAGAGGAATGGGGCAGGTTACCCGTGGTCCCGCTGGTAGATCCTCCCCCCGAGGAACGGGACCGAGGACGTTGCCCAAGTGGGGGGCCGAGTAGGTCGGGCCCCCAACGTCCTGAACCCCTAGGGGAACCTGCGACGGGCGAGCGGGGTTGGTCGGCCGTCTTTGTGTATGATCACAACCGGTGGATGCACTCGGTGTTCCCATACGCCCAGAGTTATGGACATGTGCATGGTCGTGCCAAGACGTGGCCATAACACTGCCTCCGGAGCTAAGGGGACGCTCCTCGTGCAGGGGTGTTGGCTGCACCTGTGCACGGAGGGGGAGAGCGTCGTGAGAAGGCGAGTCCAGATGGGGGGAAGAAGTGGACCCGCCTGTCTCATAGATGCGAGTGACGGGTGGGGGTTCCAGCCCAAGGCCGTCACCCGTGCCTGTCCGCGGCCCGGCAAGGGTCCCCGGGGGGCGGGGGTCGCGTGACTCGGCATAGTAAGGCGATGAGTGTGTAAGCGCAGGAAAGCTAGAAGGCAGGGTGGCTGGGGGCGAAGCTCCCGCTGGGAAGTTTTGGCTAGGGGGGGTCCCTTAAGTGGGGCCTTGCCCTTAGATTTCCTGGGCATGTCGAATGAAAGGCACTTAGCAATGGCCGCCGGTTGCCTTCTTCTAGCTTTCGAACGCAACGGTCGTGCGTCCGTCGTCCGTCGGTCGGTCGGGTAGAGGAGGGAGATTCCCCCGTCGTCCCCTCCGCGGGAGGGTCATCTCCAACTACCGCGGCCGTCCGTTCTCCCAAAGAGAGAACGGTTCGCTCGGGGTTGGAACCAACTCGTGGGTCCTCCGGGAAAGAGCGCGAACCCTGCACGTCAGGGTTGTTGCTCGACCCAGCCGAGTCCTTCACCATATTGGGCGATGGCGCCGAGCGAAACCGGAGCACACGATCGTAAGCGAGAAAGTCACGACGGTCGATCGAGGGGAATAACTAGGGGCAATCGATCGACCGTGCGCACACAAAATAAAATGAACAACGTACACAATGGAAAATAAGGAAAACAAGTCCGTACAGGGACACCAAGCGCAGCAGATAAGGCGAAACTGCGCGTGAGAAGCGACCGTGACGTGGCGCAAAGTGCTGAGTAACGCCACGTGTAAATACCAGGACAACGGTCGATCGCGATCGTTGAGGACACGAAGGCGAGCGAGAATTTCTGGCAAATGAGGGAAGGGGGCAAAGGAATTAAATTGGACGAAAAAACAACCCCTGTAAAATACTGGGGTATAAGTTGTGACAAGAGGGGGAGACCGGCGCAAAACAAAATGGCGACGAGGCAGGGAGATGGCGACGAGACTGGCTCACGATCGTCGCACAGGAGGTTGTGGAATAAATGACGGCGAGGGAGAAATCGGAATTTAGTGGCGACTGGGCCGAAGGCGATTGAAAAGGGAGGCCGATGGATAAGAGAGGCACCGAACAGCTATGAACGCGGCGATGGAAATGCCGAACAGCTGAACCGGTGACGCGGAAAGCAGAACCGGGAACACAATCGCGAGAAAATTCCGAAAATAAGGTTAGAATGCTAGCCCAGCGATAACCTCACACGTCAAGATACTCTGAGGGATAAGCACAAGCCACAATAAATGAGTTCAGAATGCTCTTATTACTGCATTGGCCACAAAACTTCGGCCTGACGGAGCTGACTGACACACAAACTCATCAAGGATGTAGGTATGGAGGGAAAACCAAATCTGAAGTCGCTGTGAAGGGCCACATAATTTGACTGTTCTTTTTATGCTGTATCGATGAGGTTGTGGTTGAAGAAGATGATACAGTGGAGTTCCATTGAGGTCTGAGGCTGCATGACAGGACTGTACTCTCTGCTTACTTTCCCAATATGTCCTGGTATCAACCACACCCGAGAAATGCAGGTACCAACAGTGTGTGGTTCAGAGAATTCTGAGTAACACTCAGTGGTTTTAATTTTCTCAGGTAAGCCTGTAGCACGCTGAACTCCCGGTAGGATCCAGTCGGGGTAGAAAAATCCCCAAGCTAAATGGCTCTGATGGGAATCGAACCCAAAACTTCCCAACCATGATCAGTAACGCTAACCACTGTGCCACAATCGCTAGCATTCTGGTCAATAAAAATCCCAAACTAAACGACTCTGATGGGAATCGAACCCAGGACATCACCACCACGATCTGCAACACCAAGCACTTTGCAAACGGCAGCTGGCATCCTGTACTTGCCAAAGGAAGAAATCTGAAACCATGAAAATGACAAGTTATCATTTCATGTTATGCAGAATTTTTATCAACAGAATCTAGTGAAGTAACTGACAACATTGCTATATGTATCTGAAAGCTAAAATTAGCTTCGTCAAGCTTTTCAGAATGGTTGAGTGCTGTAGCTGCTGAAAAAACTCAATTTTGTGGCTGCTTTTTAGACAGTGATAGTGAAGTCATCAGCTTTCTGCAGTCTGCAGTCTGTGTGTGTGTGTGTGTGTGTGTGTGTGTGTGTGTGTGTGTGTGTGTGTGTGTTTTCAGACTGTGATAGTGAAGCTGAAACTGGACAAAGACAGAAGACGGATCTTGGAGCGCAAGGCAAAGTCCAGAGTCCAGGCCATGGCAGATAAAGGCAAATATACAGAAGAAACCATGGAAACATGAAAATAAATGTATTTACAAAAAAAAAAAGAAAAAAATTGTGCATTACTGTTTTTAAGTATCTGCATGTATCGTACGTTTTTTTCAACTCGAACTTCTTTTAATCGTTTTATGATCGAATCTTTATTTCATGAATGAAAAAAAAAAAAAAAGAGCAAAACATTACCATTGCAGCACCAGAAATTGGGAGAGGAAAAAAAAAGAACAAGCAACATGGAGCAATCCCCTGCATAAGAAAATATTCCGTATAAGAAGAAAATCCATCCATCACTACAATAATACATAATTATCCCACTGGATTGTCCTCGTCTATATATATGCTCACAATGACTAAGTCCACTGCTGTATCCTGACGGGCATCTGTAATAGTATTCAGGTAAAGTTTACTGATTTTAACATGAGTAAATGAACGACATACATAATAAGCCAAAATGTATTCATACATTAACTTGTGATAAATACAGTAAAGACATGCACTGATCTTTACTTTAGATACAATGTCTAGTCAGACAATTGAAACTGTTATTTGGGCTGCCTTTGAACATCATTTCTTTTTCCTTTTTTAAAAAAATTTCCATTTGTGTATTCTGTGCACATTATTAGAGAAAAACTTGCAGAATACCAAACCTAAAACGATTTCCCAAACACATTTTTAAGAATTTTTGGCAAGTGATATTTTTCCTAGCAAATTCTCATGTTTTACACAAGAACTGAACACAGTTTTATATATCCTTTCTGAATCCGTGTTGATATAAAGGCTGAAGCTTCATCATATGTATCTCTGCTACAGCTGTGCGCACCATCACCTATTCAATTCCAAGGTCTACACATCTCTCCCTTAATTAACTGAGGCAGATTTTCCCACACCAGACACGATTCCTTGAGTTCATGCAGTCTGTGTTCTTTCCTAGACAGGCTGGCTCAGCCAGGACCCACAGCCACAGCCACCCTTCATGAATTCAAGTGGTCTATGATCCGTCCCATACGAGGCTGGCTTTTATAAGGACCCACATGTACAGGATCCCTTCAGCTTATGCTCTTGTTGGTCTTTCTCCAGTTAGCTATCACAGACAAGACATTTAAAGGGAACCTTTTCCTAAAGCTGTTCTTACTTGAATGAGCCAGATCTAATCAGTAATGATGAACCACAGCTCCTCTCTTAACTGAAGCCTACGATCCAGTCTAGTTGGTACAGTTACGCCCAACTAAAAACCAGTCCTTAATTGAAGCTTGAAGGATGTTTTCTCAAGGAAGAGAACACAAACTGCAAACTTCTGCTTGTTAGGCCTACTAAATTTAGACCTGTTTCAAATAGATCATGAAACTGACTTCAACATTCTAGTTGTTAAAAATTTAACGTGTTTCCAAAGCATTGCAAACTGAATGTTTCATCAGTATTAAAATGAAAATACTCACAAACGAATTTACAATGAAAATTTTGGTGAACCAACAACAAACTGATTTCTAGGAAGAGGTGAAGTAAATGTTTTGCACCTCTCCCTGTTTATATGTCTGCCTGTGACAGCCTGGAAGGGGAAAGACCACAGACAGCTTTCATATAGTTACTTTTCTTTCCACAAACCAAAATAGTTAAACATCTTGAGCCATCCTTATCTCTTCGCAAACTTACAACTGGTGTGATTCACAAACCTCAATGATCTTGGCTTGCAAATGATTAAGGACAGCCTTTACACAAACGGTCTTCACTTGCTTAATTTACCCAACACCAGTTTGATCAATAACAAGTGAATTACAGAAAACCAAAATGATCCTATAGAGAACCGCAATAAAACAGTAGTGTGGTTTCCATGTCAAATGTCTGACAAGATAGCCATAAAAGCAGGTATTGTTCTGTATGTACAAATGTCCCAATGACCTTTATTTACATCTCACGTTTTATACAGTTCTGTGTACATGAGTGAAATTCCCTCCACTAAATATCCTTTTTATTTTGAAAGTCTTTGCCCACTTCAAGTTTGTTTGTTTGTTTCATACCAGGGTATGAACGGAATTGTTTATTTGTTCCCCTTTCTCATTTGATTTGAATCTATCCATTCTGCGCGGACCTTTATACCGTGATAGGATTCCAGCTGGATTACCTAAACACATGATCTGACCCTCCTCCCAGTTCCGAACATTTTCCATCTTTAAATGGTATGACTGGCTTACCGAAAAACATACGACGACTTGTCCACCCAATTTAGAACCTTTCTATCTTTAAATAATAGAGGTGACCTTCGAATATTTTTACATGCTTCACCCTTGTAAACAGTATCAGTCCTTTGTTGTAGGGATGATATTCCAAACACCAATTCAGGGAATACTCATTTGTTTGCAAAACAGAAAATCAGAACACACAGGTCTCTGTTGAACAAGTGATCTGGCAGAATAAACTCCATGTAATTCCTAGCCTGCAGTATGTAATATAGAAGCACAGGAGAAAAGCCAAGGTGCCCTTTAGCTTATAAAAACATACATGTGTGAGAGTGCGATGTGCCTTTACTATGAAAAATGAACTTCTAAGTGCTGGTGTTCCGCAGTCTACATCCACTTCAGAGATAACCCTACTCCGAATCAAACAACTCTTGATTATGACCAACAGCAAAGGCTGCATGATGACAATAACAAAAAT
Source organism: Conus betulinus (assembly GCA_016801955.1). Classification (NCBI taxonomy): domain Eukaryota; kingdom Metazoa; phylum Mollusca; class Gastropoda; order Neogastropoda; family Conidae; genus Conus; species Conus betulinus. Next base: position 25,269 of record JADBJO010013407.1, on the reverse strand, counting down.
CTCCAGTCTTCACAGAGAATGCCAGACAAAATACTGCAGCATAAACTTCAAATTGTGGAAGCAAAAAAACTGGGTTTGCTGCCAGACTTGTCTAAAGTCAAAATGCCCGCTTTTCTACATAGCCATAAAAAGGATGCCAATTAGGAAGAAAAACTGCCAGGCAGAGTTTAAAACACCTCTACGGTCATACATGGTGGTTTGCACAAGGACACAGAAGAAAAGGGGGGGAGGGGGGAAGCCTTGAGGGGCTTCAGCCAGCACAAACGAACTAACCTCAATGGCCAACAGCCTTTGACTGCTCTTGCAATGGCTGAAAAGGCTCATCATGTCTCTACTTTGTTTTACTTTTCATAGTTTTAATGGTTGTAAAATTCAACACACTCTAGCGTGAACAGAAAACTTGCATCAGCTGAATCTCAGGATTTTTTTTCTATTATGAACACTTGCAGCTCCGGTTCATCTATTTATTTCAGCTTGACAAACAATGCAAACCCTTCGTCTGCAGAGGGCTTCATCCCAGAAGATGGAGGCATCCTAGCGGGGCGAGTGAAATGAACAGTGCTTTGGTGTACTGAACTGTAATTGGCTTCCTTTCTAAAACCCTATGCTCACAAGTCTGCTGCAGGGAAAACGACCATGGAAACACGAGGGGGTGGATGGATGGTGGCACCTCCTTCTATGTAAAGTAAGTTTTCAAAGTACAAAAAGAATACACAGGAAAACGATCAAGTTGATTAAAAATGATGCTGGCATATAATTCTGACTGGTTTAACACTCCTAATGTGGACATTTAACCATAAACCATTTGACCATCAAAACAGAAAATAATGCCAGGCAGAGTCGGGAGACATCTTCCTTTTTATATTAAAGTCATGAGAGTGACATGTTAACAAGAATTCTGAAGCAAAAAGCCCTCTACACAAGATGACATTTAATGCTTTGATGGACAGATGCTAGGCAAGGGAACTCTCCAACAACAAACCTGGAACCAGACCAGATTAAAAATCCATGTACCATGAACAGACTACGCACGCTCCCAACTCTCCCTGTCACTTAAGTCATACTTGGGAGATATCTTGGCAACCTTCCCCTCTTTCTTCATCCCATTCCCTCCCTAAAAATTCTATTTTCTGAAACAGGATTTTTTGTTCACCAGAATTTTCAAAAGTAAACCTCACTCTGGGGAGAGTTCCTATCAGCCCATTCACGACAATGGTAGAAACAATATTCACATATCAAGGATTATGCAATGCACACAAAAATCGGTTTTACAGACATCAGAGCTTGGAATGTTTTAATTTTTGTTCTCCCAAAGAAACACAGTAACACAAAATAATGAATCAAGCATATGGCTGCAAGGAAGGAAAGCCAAGGGGCAGATTGCTCAGAGATGCATCTGCCTTGAGTATTGTTTCAAGGGCTGTTTGTTTTGACTATTGAATTTGAGCTGAACCAGATATTTTGGTGATCTTAGTGTAACCAAAATATCTAATTCAAACTTAATTTTTCAATGTAGAAGTCCAAAGAATTGACTGTACCGCCCAATCCACCAACAAATTGGAAACAAGTTCAACTGCACTCTTCTTCATCCCTCCCTTTCCCTATGGAATCTTCCACATACAGAAAATCAATAATCACAAGACAGACAAAAGCCATGTGGCTGTATAATTTGATTTTAATGTGTCCAGAAAAGGCTGATATTCAACGTTCGTCAAATGGCCTCTCTTGTTTGATATACTGGCAGATGGTAATCACCATCTGTATTTACCAGCTTTCTCTCTCTTGCTGAACCATTGAATGAGTAAAGCCGGTCTGATGTGGTGGGTGAATCATGAGTTCTGAACCTGATCAAGGTTCCAAGAGAATGCAGGGACGGTGATGAAGCATGGCACCACACATTCTGCCGTCAGAATTTTCACAACTGCAACCGGAAAGACTTCTCTCACAGAACTAAGACTCAAATTTTCATGGCTTCCCAAGTCTGAACAAATTATTCAATCATAAGACAGCAATGTGTTTGCACAATCTTGTCTCAAGAAATATGAAAGTATCAAATCACATCCATACTGATCAACATGCCCAAACCATGACAATGACAACTAGAATAATGGTCAAAATGAAACCCTAAATGCAGCATATAAATACTACTAGGTTATATAATATCACATAAACCCAGGAGGTAAAACACAAGGACACACACAAAATGCGCGCTCAAGCTGTAAATTACAAACCAGATAAAGACATGATAATTTCATAATCCTAAAGTGTTCAACAAGTAACATGTTCAACAATGCCTTTTCATTCCCCACCTCTTGCATCATCTGCAAGAGACTGAACCAAGCAGGAGAAAAAAATTCACATGCTCCAATTACATTACACATGTGAAAAGAACAGCAATTAAATTTTTGCCTTGCATTTTACATGCATATTGTTTTCTCCCACTACAAGTATCTCCACCCAAATTTTCTCATCCTCTTTCCAGGATCATGACTATACCAGAGGTGTGCTGTTTTTTTTTTTATGTATACAAACAAGCAGAAAACACCGTGATCTTTACATGCGCTTATTTTGGCATAATTTGGACAAAGAAACATGGTTTGAATCCAAAACCACTCGGCTGCATTTCGTAACATAACCAGTGTCAGAGTAACTTTTATACACTGTTCCCAGCTTGTTTATCTTCATTCAAATTGACAAGTCTGAATGCAAAAGACCTTACCACAAAACACAAGGGATAAAATGTAGTTCAAAGTAAGACAAGATAATCAAATTGACAATGAAGATATATCAAATAAGATTTAAGGTATGTTGACTCTACCAACAAAAAAAAAGAAAAAAAAAGAAACCAAGTACAGAATTTGTCTAAGTTTCAACTTAAACATATTAAATATGTAATTGATATTTGTCTATAGCTTTTCTTTCCTTTTTTTTTTTAAGGCTGAGGGAAAATGGAAAATTAAAAGACAAAGCCAAAGTATAATGTGATCATGTTTGTTTTCCTGGACAATGTGCAGTCCTCAAATTCAGTATAATGTGATCATGTTTTGTTTTGCTGGACAATGTGCAGTCCTCAAATTCAGTATAATGTGATCATGTTTGTTTTTCTGGACAATGTGCAGTCCTCCTCAAATTCAGTCTCGTCAGACTGATCACAAAAACTAGTTGTGAAATCATGTGCACACTTCACTCTGTCAGTATAGTATGAGCATTCACATTTTACAGAAACGAAAAGGAAAAAAAAAAAAAAAAAAAAAGGGGGGAGGGGGGCACATAATGCAAATGTATTTTGCCAAATGTTAATAGAGAGATTTAATACACAGTATAAGGTGATTAGCAATGTTTGAAATATCCTTTAGTTACAAATCAGAACAAAAAAATATGCACACTCGCAAAAACAAACCAACAAAACAGACAAGACATGTTAAATCAGAGAAGGATACACATGCACAAAACTAATTATCAATTAAAATAAGTCAAACATGGGCATTAGAAAAAGAAGTTATAAGGAAAACCTTGCATTTTCATCACACCTGCAGATATGTCCAATGTACAACCATATGATGTTCATCCATTTGTTATCATCCCATATGGTTTGTAGTGAAAAAAAAAATTCTAAAAATCTGAAAAGGGAAAAATGTCAAAACTGAAGCACAATGCTTCAGCTAATGATTACTTTCTCTGCTTTTTTTTATTTTCACACGTCATTTTTTTTTTTTTTTTTTTTTTTTTTTTTTTTTAAACTGAGTGGGTGGTATTTTTCTTTCGTTTTGTTCTGTTTGTTTTAGCTTTGCCAGATTGAAACAAATTACATCATTTTTCCAGACCAAGACAAGTCTTTCCTCCATTTTTCACCTTTAAAAGACAAGCAACGTGTGTCTGTCAATGACCACATTTTCCTTCTGAAACAGGCCAAAAAGAACCAGATCTGAATGAGTTTCTGATATCAATTCTGTGCAGCTGTTCTGATGACAAAACAAGAGATGATAGCCACTCCTCAGAGCAAGGAGGGGAGTTAACCAATACGCAGCTTCCCGCTGAAAACCCGGTGACACATGGGTAAAGAAATCCAAGACGATTAAAAAAAAAAAAAAAATAGCCAAGTGATAATGCGGCAAAGCATTACAGTGACACCATCAGATCTTTGAGCAACATGGAGCGAGAAAAGGTGAAAGGAAACTTCAGGTGACCATGAATGAGGTGACTTCTTGGTCGCAGGTGGCTGCACCACCACAGACAAGCGCTCAGTGGAGCAGAAAGAAACTGCTGGGTCCTAGTTGCTGGGTTGTTTGATGGCTGAATCAACAATTCTCCGCTCCATCACCTCCTCCTGTCCCAGTCACCATCACCAGGTGGCTGCCTGTTGGAACATACACACAAAACACGCACAATACAGATTCACACACACACACACACACACACGTAAAACCATACCACTTGGGTAAGTCAGTGTATGCAAGATGGCCGCGCTTCAAGATTCCAACGACCACCAAATCTTTTTTTTAATTTTTCTTTTATTCTTACAACTTTAACTTTTGTTTCTTCTTTTTCTTCTTTCATTCTAACAAACTTCAACAATCCCAAGTCAAGTTTTTTTTTATTAGACTTTCTGGGCCTTTGGGTACCTTGGTTTTTCTACTTTCTTCCCAAACCCTTGACCCTCTTGAAACATAGTTTCAGAGTGAGGCAACTGCAGGCAGAAATTGCAACAAACTTTAAAAGTAATTTTAAGTAACACCACCAGTTAACATGGACAAACAAATTACCAGACAAAAGACGACATGTTTCCATGTCTTAGGCCTTCTTTAGGCAAGAAAAAACAACATTCAGGGTATTGAAAACGAAGAAGAACAAGCGATCACTTATTTTATCAGGCCCGTACTGAAGAATTTTTTTTATCAAAAGGAAAAAGCTTAGTGCACATGCTGACAGATATTGCTCCGATATATGCGGATCAGAAACAACAGGACATTATGTTTTGCTTTCTGTTTTGTTATCCTTTCTAACATACCAAAATATTGGTGAAAAAAACCTTAAGTCAGTACTGAGATTTCACACTGGTAAAACTTGCAACACATACGGGGTACATGGCAGGCCTGTGTGAACCCACTCACCAGTGCCCAAATCCAGCATGGCATCGTCACGAGAGCGCACACCCTCCCTGCTCTCAGACCTCAGGTCCAGAGGTGGTTCATCCTCTTCATCCAGCAGGGCATCTGTATCCTCGTCCTGATTCACCATGGAGTAGCGACGGATGTTGCGGAATCGTCTGTCGATAAGATGACACAAGAAACCACTACATAAGGTGTTTGTCACTCAGGGTGAGGGGCTCAAAAAAGATAACACTCTTACTGATTCAGCCATAACCCCAGTTTCTGTCATCTTGTGAGCACTGTGATCCTTTTCGCTCCTTTTCACTAGCCTGTCTGTTTATGACCTACACTCCCACTTTCGAAAATGTCTATACTCTGTTCTTTTCATCAAAACACTACCCCAGTTTCTGTCTTCTTGTCAGCACTGTAATCAGAATTTTGTATTGGAATCAACTACGCTGTAATGTTTATTGCTACCTCACTGATTTCTTTTCTCTAGCCCATCTGTTTATGATCTACACCCCTACTTTCCACAATGTTTATACTCTGTTCTCTTCATCAGAATGCTCATCCTCCTAACCAAAACATTCCAATCTGTATCACTGACACTGAGAACCGGGTTCTATATCATCTGTAACATCTAACCGTTTCATCAGCCTCATCACTGACACTCCTAAAAAGGCAAAAGGGTCTGTGCGGCGAGACAGTCATGGCCATGCATCCAACCCGTTACCCTGGGAAATCCATGCCAGTGTTTGCTTCTGATGGTGCAACAGGTAAACTCCCTGGTGTTCAGCCATCAGTGAGCCAGCTGTCTGTTGGTGTGCCAAGGGTGAGATGGCAACACTCTCTTTAAGGTTATCAAAGTAGAAGCCAGGCCAATATGACAGCACAGACTTCCTCCTTATAAACTAGTGGCACTCTGTCTCGTAAGTCAATGGCTCCTGGAGGACCACAGTGGCAGGGTCCATCACCACTGGCCTTGGAGGATGGGGTATCTACTCAGCTGACCATTTCTGGGATGACGGGCAAGCTGGAAGTCCATGGGACAATTAAATTACCTTAGCATAAAGACAGTATACCATGTGGCACTGGAGACGGCCAGGGAAAACGGACCATGACTACCCTGCAGGCTGGAGACTTGCCCCGCATAAAACGCCTGGAAACCCTGAACCTCTCCTTGCCTGCCACGGGACGGTAATCCCTGATCTGACCCGCCCACGTTTGGAGGCTTCTCTTTCGAGAACAGCATCCCTGCAACTACCAGTTCACCTCATTATATTTGGGTATTTAAAAAAATTTTTTCAGCTACGTGGCACTGAACAGTAAAACAATAAACCAGCAGATCAACACCAATCCCACAGAGTCTTTGGTCTAGCAACAGCTCCAACAAGGACCTCCAACAAAGAGTAACAATCTCACCAACTTCACTGAGTGTTCAACCGTAGAATGTTAATAATAAAACACCTGTTCTATCACCAGCTATTAAACTGAGCAGCTTTCTTTCTAAAGCCCTGGACACAGACTCACCTGCGGTAATACATCAGGACCAGGCCGGTGACGACAGCGGCCAACAGCACAATGGGAATGGCGATGTACAGAGGGTGGTAGTTGGCACCGCTCTGCTTCCCATCTTTCCCACCGTTCTTGTCACCTGTGCACACAGCGCTCACTGACACACTTCCATGAAATATCTGTTAGCTCGCATCTACAATGCTGTAATCTGTTTGTTTGTCTGTCTACTCTTACGGCTTAAGGACATGGCAGGGAATAAAAAGCTGTACAACTTACCCTTTGATCCATGGTAATGATCGTTCTAACTTGACTCTCATCTAGGACAAGACCATACACACACACACACACACACACAAAACACACATACATAAAACACACACACAAAAAACACATACATAAAACACACACACGAAACACAACAACAACAAAAAATAAATGAGAAAAAAAGCATACTCATACATCTTCATAAATCAACACATCCAAACTTTTATAGAAAAAACTATTACACGAATAGAAATTCATAAAATCTTCACTGCTGCGAACAACAGGCATCACAGCCTACAACTGGTTGGCTAACCTTGCAAAGCGACTACTCACTGACCCATGTATTTAGGGCATTTGACAACACGATATCCTTTCTGGAAAATTTTGGAAACAGCCATTTCTCAGACTGTTTGATGTGTAGAGCTACTAAACCCTAAACAGCACTTACCTTCAAGAACTGTGACCGACGTCACACTGATGTCGCCCAGAGACCTGGGCAGGCCAGTGGTGCGGAACAGAATCAGCGTTTTGTTGCCCACCATGTCCTTGACAGTCTGCACGATCTGAAATCCACAACGTTACATCATCAAATGTCTGCACAATATGAGTATTGAACAGGCGTCACTATGAGGAGGAACCAAACGCTCACATCAGAAACACTACCAATGAATGCCACCTCACAGACTCAGCAGCTGTGGAGTGTGGACGTCCAAAGATGTGTTGCCTTCTGACAATCTGTGTCAGGTTGGTCCCTAGAGACTACTGGCTCTGTCATTACAGACACACAACGAACCCGAGTGTAGCAATTTGTAGAAAGCCTGGATAAGCAACATGAAGCTGCGCCACAGATAGGAAATGATGAAGGAACAGACAACAGCAAATACCCCGCATGTCTGCATCATCCATCCACACACTAAATACCAAAAACGTATAAAGCATGAATTACAGATAACTCTGTTTGAGAACATACAAATTCAGTGAAAATGTACACACTGCCGAAGGTCAGGATGAAGAGAATGACTGAGAATACCAACATCAAAATCTGGTGCAAAGAAAATGCCCTTGAACAAAGACACAAAGAGATGCAAAAGGATGAAGAACAACAGGAATCCTCAGAACTGGAATACTAACAGATTCTAACACATGAATGAGGATGAAAAGGGATGTAAAAAGCACCACCTTTAACACTACTCTAAGTGGATATACACTGTAAGTAGAGCCAGGGACAGGAAATCAAAGTGGAAAGTATGTTCTGACAAGCAAGTATCTAAGCCATAAGGTGCATTCTGACAAGCATGTACTCTTCTACCCTATTCACCATCCCCAACCCACTTTCATCCCCCCTTCCCCTCTCTCCTTCCCCCACCATTCCACAGCAGATAGTTACCTGTTTAGCTGAAGGCTCTGTAGTTTTGGGCAGGCGGCGGCAGAACGAGGACGCTGACACGCACAGGGTGGGTGGAATTCATGCTGATCCCCAGCCGGTCCATGTTGATGGCCAGCATCTGTCAACCATTTGGGATGGTTATCGTAAGTGCTGATTCCAACAACACATCATATACTTGGGCTCTGCACAACTTACACTATAAATGTTACTCTTCATCATCTGCTATTTTGTTGTTGTTGTTGAAAGTATGATGAATTATAATCATCAAATTTTTTAGAATAAGTAACACTAAAAACAGTCATTTGATTTTTCGGAAAAGTAACATGAACTATAGTATGTGATTGTTTTAATTAATCCTCTGACTGCCCCATAACAGATTTCCGTTATGTTTCTGTGCGCAGAGAAATAGTGCCCCATGACAAAAATTTCTGTCATCGTCATTGCCAGAATTTTCTAGTCCCACCTTTAGTCCAGAGAGTCCCAACACACACCAAATCAGAAAGCTTGATATGTCTGCTTGAATCATTCAAAGCTATGAGCTCCAATCATGTTGTGTAATGGTCTGTTCATCACCTTTGCATCACCACCCCCCTTGATTCACATTTGTGAGAAGTCGAGTTCAACATGGCTGATGACAAATGTCAACGTAGCCCCAACTGAGTAAAAAGACAGCATAAATCGAAGTAGTTTCATGATTGTGTGGCCACGAACGTAGGTGAAGTTCTACAACTGATTGAGGATGAAGATTTTAATTCTTATTGTGACACTAGCTTGTCGGACGATTCATATGCAGAAAAAGCAACTGTGTTGCAGGGAACTGGAGTGATGCAGGCTTTGGACACTGTCCACGTTAGTCGTCTTGACATCAGCAGAAAGGACAACGCGGAGCTGGAGGCAAAATATCAAAGTATTGCTGACCCAGATTTTGAGCTAGGCACTGACCAGTCCAGTGGTTTGACCACAGCAGGGGGAAAAAGAAAAGGAGACATGGCACAGCGTTCATGGTCTGCTAACCACACTGACTGGGCCTACGTGTGAGCTAAGCGTGTTGTGTGTGGCACGCAGCCAAGTGGAGGGAGAGGGTTGTGGTGAGAGACTGACGGTGATTGTACCATGTTTTGAACCGTGATTACATGTTTCATTTGCAGCAGCCCGAAAGAAACTGGACTGAAGATAGTGGGCGTGGCAAGGGGTGTGTAGCAGTGTGTCTGTGCATGTGTGTGTTTGTGGGTGCATGTGTGTGTGTGTGTGTGTGTGTGTGTGTGTGAGTGTGTGTGTGTGTGTGTGTGTGTGTGAGTGCATGTGTGTGTGTGTGTGTGTGTGTGTGTGAGTGAGTGAAGGAGTGAACAGTGTATTAGCTTGTGTGTCTGTGTGTGTCTGAGAGAGATGGGGATGGGGAGTTTTATTATACTCCCTGTTTGGCTAGTATACTTACCATGTCAGACCATAGCATTCAACAGCAGTTAGTCAGCTCTGCCAGGCCGAAATTTTTTGTGGCAAATGCAGTCATAAGACAGTCATGTGATGCCCACCACACTTCCGCCCCCGGAAGAAGCCATTATAGGCTTCCTGTACCTCATTCAGCAAGGCCTGCGCACAAGGTACCCCCGAGAACCTTGGCGCTAGAGGGGACGGTAGGGCGGGCATTAGAGTCTGACATGTTAAGTATACTAGCCAAACAGGGAGTATAATAAACACTCCCCATTTTGGGGAGAGGGTTGAGGTGAGAGACTGACAGTGATTGTACCATGTTTTGAAACGTGATTATACTGCTTCATCTGCAGCGGCCCGAAGAAAACTGGACTGAAGATAGTGGGCGTGGCAAGGGGTGTGTAGCAGCGTGTCTGTGCATGTGTGTGTGTGTGAGTGCATGTGTGTGTGTGTGTGTGAGTGCATGTGTGTTTTTGTGTGTGTGTGTGTGTGTGTGTGTGTGTGTTTGTGAGTGAGTGAAGGAGTGAACAGTGTATTAGCTTGTGTGTCTGTGTGTGTCTGAGAGGGATGGGGAGTTTTCATCATACTCCCTGTTTGGCTAGTATACTTACCATGTCAGACCATAGCATTCTACGGCAGTTTGTCAGCTCTGCCAGGCTGAAATTTTTTGTGGCAAATCCAGTCATAAGACAGTCACGTGATGCCCACCACAATTCCGCCCCCGGAAGAAGCCGGTGTAAGCTTCCTGTACCTCATTCAGCGAGGCCTGCGCGCAAGGTACCCCCGAGAACCTTGGCGCTAGAGGGAACGGTAGGGCGGGCATTTGAGTCTGACATGTTAAGTATACTAGCCAAACAGGGAGTATAATAAAAACTCCAGAGAGTGCATGATTTTGTGTGTGTGTGTGTGTGTGTGTGAAAGAGGCATATATCTTACAATAATTATCTCAACAGGTGGGAGCAGAGGAAGAGGCCGAGGAAGAGGAGTTCTGCAGGGACAGGGGAGAGGTGTGGTGCTGGATCATCCCCTTGTACCACCAAACATGACAAAGCCAGACATATCAACCTTCACGACACAAGTTGAAGGGGAAAGGCCTATGGATTATAACCAGCTTTTCTTGACAGACAAACTGTGATGGATCACTTCATAACTGAAACTAATCATTTTGCAGAGCAAGTCCTAGCAGTGTCCCACCCTGTCAGCATCTCAGAGGCTGTAAAAAGCAGACCTCAGGCAGGAGGTGCAAAGTGTGTTCCAGGCAGGGCAAAAGAAATGAGAGCAGCTACCCCGGTGTGGACATGTTCCCCAAAAGCCAGCTCTGTTTACAATTGTTTCCAAGTGTACTACAAACAAACAAACGAAACCACAATTAGATAGTGACAGCTGCCTGCTTTTATATATATTCAGTGTGTGTACGTGTATTTCTAGTGTGGTGTGTTTACACCCCAGAACTTTGAAAAAGAAACCAAGAAAAAATCTGTGTGAAGATAACTTTCTGTGTCAAAGGGAACCAAAACCTGTGTGAATATGTGACCAGTTACCTGATCAGCATCAAAAGTTTGGTGAAATCTTCATATACTTGTGGACACATTTGGTAAGTACATGCATTTGTCTTTTTAGTTTGTAAGTTTTTTTTTCAAAATCTTGTGTGTGTGTGAATTTTATGTTTGTACATGTTTACCATGACATATATAAATAATTTTATTCGTAAAAATATTTACATTCAATTTAATTCCAGATACACTGCCAGCAAAAAAAATCAAATTTACGTGTAAAATGTCGTAACTGGATAGCGTGTTCATTTTCCTTCAGAAAAAAATATGCCTTATATGCATGTTCTTTCAGTAGTTTGGATGCTAGATCTTTTTTTTTAATTATTACCCTCCACTACCACTAACCCCTTGGCAAATGATTACACCTGAGCATGAAGAGGATGTGACACTCAAAGGGTTAAACAGACACAGAGTGTGCTCATTTGATTTTTAGAAAAAGTGACCATGAAATATAGTCATCCAAGTTTATGGGAACAATAACAATGAATCATGGATCATGCCTATATCATATAAAAAGTCATTAGTAAGTAAAGAGCACTGACAAGGTGAAAATAAAATAATATATTCAAACAAAGGAAGTAATGAACACACATTTCAACTAGAATTGCCAGTTTAAACTAAATAACAATGAGAGTTTCTTTTCCAAAAATGTTTTTCCCAAAATACTATAATCATATCAATTCATGTCATTTCACATTATTTATATCCACTGCTAATCACATTGCCCGACTGTTGGTCATCTCTGGGTAGCACCTCAGACATTGACAAAATGACACACCACTAAAACATTGCCTGGAACTGATTCCACAGGTTAACTTTACCCTGGCCAAACCCTGGCTGTGTGTATCGAACCACCTACCCTGGCCAGTTCCAGGCGGACGCTTTCCAACATGGCGAAGATGCGTTCACCGGAGAAATGGCCATGCTCAAACAGGCGGTCGACATTGGCAGAGAACCCCAGCTGCACCATGATACCATCATCTGTCAAACAAAAAAAAAGTCAGTGCTGTCACAGCCTCAATGGGGGCCAGAATAGCTCAGCTGGAAGAGCGCCAGGCTCATAATCTTAGTGATCCTGGGGTTGCGGTTCAAATTTCTGCCAGGCCATTTCAGTACAGTGGGATTTTTCCCTCAGAGTTAACACTGGTTCTGACTCCATTTCCCAAATATAGTCCTTTCGAATGAGACTATAAACCAAGATTCCGTGTGTGAACAGACACATAACATCTTGCACACCATAACATCCCTCAATAACTTTCAGAAGAGAAGGCCATTGGTATGGATGCCACATTACTCGTAGCATGCACCCTGCATGAGAAATTGAAACAATGATGGAAGTAAGGAAACTGAGTGAACGATACTGACTGGGTGACATGGGAAACGACTGAATGAAACGCCCGCAAGTAGCTCTTCTGTCAGCACTACCAGGGTATGCAGCCCGTTGCATACGCGAGAGTATGAATTCTCAGTGCACAGAACCTTTAGCATGGTGCTTTATAAATGTTATGTTATGTTATGTCATGCAAGAAGCCTAGTGGCTGCTGGAATATCAGCCGACCTATCTCCTTCCCACACATCTATGACAAGAAGTGCCTGCAGGATGTGCCATCAGTGAGCTGAACGGCCTTCCACCTGAGGCAGTGTCTTCCCCGAAGATGGAGTATGGCTGCCTTAAAGGCAGGATAAAAACTGGTCATACACACAAAACTCCACTCCCTTTATTGAGTAGATGGGATTAATACTTGTCTGTCCATACGGGGAGTGTCCGCAGGAGTATCAGCCTGTGTACACAGAAGAAAGAAGAAGAAGAATGAGGCAGTATATCTCGTCTCAAGAGGAAGATTTCATATCCAGGGTCTCTGCTGAAACCCTCACCTCCCTTCTATCCCATTCCCCTTCCATCCACCTCTGCCCACAGTCTTTTTCCCCTCCCTCTCCCTCACTATCACCATCTCCAAACTCATTGATCTACTCTTCTTCACCTACTATCCTTCTATGCCTTGCCAGAGATGCCAACCCCTCAAAACTATTTTCAGGAACAATTTGGAAAATCTTTTGCAACATTCTGAATAATTCTTTTGGACACTCAGGCTCTGATAAAACCACACACACACACACACACACACACACACACACACACACACACACATTTCTTTCCTCAAAAGTGAATTATAAAGCTAAGAGGATCACAAAGGGAATAAAACCTCCTCCTGTACATTGGACATCACTTACTTACCTATGACTTTGATGGTGACTTGTCGAGTGACAGCACTGACACTGTTGATGGCAGTGACCGACACATAGTATGTGCCAGACTTGTTGTACGTGTGGCTGACGTTCGAGTCCCAGGTCAACAAACCCCGATCACCCTTCGCCTGAACAAAAAAATACTCAAGTTTTATATTTTCACCTATTCTTCTTTGTTTCTGCTATCTGCTAAGCAGCACATAAGCCCATTTTCAGAGGTCTCCTTTGTTGTCTTGCTCACCACTCTTCGCTTAAGACCAGATGATTCTGCAAGCTATTTCTACATTTAGTATCTACAGCAAATGACAGTCTTACAATCTGTGTGACTTTCGGCAACACGATCACGAAGACAAAAAAGGTTACGCAGTTTTATCTATGAATATGACTCATGCACAGTAATGCCAAGGAACCTAAATGACCAGGCCAGAAAAACTGATGTAAAACTGGTCCTCATAATATTCAAGGCCTTAAAAACTGGTTCTCAACATTTTCCAGGCTGGAAAGTAAAAGCCGATGGAGGGGGTGAGCAGGGTTGCGGGATCAGTGTGTGGGCAAATGACAAGTCAATCCTCTTAATCAGTTCTTCATTCCTTGATCAGTACACTCATCAGACCTAGGACTGTTTCCCTTTCTTTTCACCCTCTCCTCAAGTGAAGAAATAGCTTGTCCCAGATACTGATGTCTTGTCCAGTTCACCACCTTCCTTAAAACAGTCAACTCCTGACCTATAACAATCTACAGAGCACAGAGAGGAAACTGCAGCTGGGAATATAGCCAGCCCTGATGATGCTGAAATACAGTTGTTACCTGTCAAAATGGGAACTGGTTTCTGCTGCACACCTCTCAATCAATTCTCTGTTGTTTACCCATGGAAATGCTCATAAAGCTGAGGAAAAAAGGGCCCTCAAAAACATCATCCTGAAAGCAGTTTGCTAACAACCAGCGACTCCACTCACAGGTCATTTCCATATTTTGTTATTAGCCAGATCTGTCTGAACCTGAAAAGTAGCACCTGAAAGCTGGGAAAGTCAAAGGAAATTTTCTCATGCCTGAATCAAACACCACAAAATTTTGCTGGGCCTGAAAGGCAATTTTCATATTTTTCATTGGCTGAATTTCAAAGCGCTAAGCCTGAAAAATGGTATCCCCACCCATGTTGCTTTTATCAATATTCTGACTGGAACAAGGAGACAAAATTGTGGGTGTTTTTCCAATTCTAATTACTGCTTACAAAGCAGGCAATATGATAAACTGGAGGAAAACATGAAAATTAATACGGCTGGGAACAAAAAAATTATATTTGTTTCTTTACGGACAAACTTCAGGGAAGTGACAGTAATATTTAACAGTGACTTTTGATTTCAAATTCAAAATATTGCAACACGTGGTATAAAATGGAAATAATTGTTTTGCCCTTTGATGTTAAGGAAAACAAATAAAATTCTATGCTGAATTACAAAGATATTTCAGCTATAGAATCTTTTAAAAAAAAAAAAAAAAAAAAAAAAGTAAAAAATCCCACTAGCTGTGTGCTAAACAAATAAACCAGTAATTACTTTGACAGCGTTTCCTCCAGCTCTCAGAGCTGATGTAAAGTGAAACATGATAAAAAAAAAAAAAAAAAAGAAAGTCCTGAAAAGAAAGCCAGTCAAGAATAGTGTTCACTAAGGTCAAGAGTACTGCCACCCACCTCATCACCAAAGTGATACAGGTAATGCAGACTGCTGTCTGGGTTTGGTGGTCTGAAGTTGGACGCCACACTGATGGCGACGGGGAAGCCAACCTTGACAGCCCATGGCTCAAACACCCCCAGCACGTGCAGCGCATCTGTCAACAAAACCCAAAACAGGCTCAACCTTGCTTCCTTTCACTGGCACTTGTGATAAGGAAGCTAATCTTTGCAGACTCTAATGGAGCAAGGTTTATATAAAACACACACACACATACACATACTGAATTTACAACTTTTGAGATCCAGTTCAACTATATTTCTACACTCAATAGACTCCTACAACTGCTTATAAGTCGCACTAAAAAAAAACAAAATTTGTGTAAAGTCCTAATCATTAACTTCAGACCAGGGACTTTCTACTGTGATCAGTATACGCAGAACTCACTCATCATAAAGCTACTATTGGTGGGCAGGGTCTAACTTCTCAAGTGTCTTCAAATAATTAACGAGTTCAAGTACTTAAGTCTAAATCCATGCTACAAACCTAATCCATTCACGACCACCACAAAATCTTTCCTTCCTTTTATGTGACAAAATCAAATTCACAAACTTTCACAAACCCACGTCAAGTCTTCACAAACTTGAAAGGCCTTAAAAACAGTATCTCATTTTCTCCAAACTTTTTTTTTCCAAATTGTTAATGATCTTACAACCCTGTATAATTCCCATCAGCTCCTTCAGAGTGAAACAGAGTCTAGTTTTCTCTTCAATTCATTTCTTAACCCCATAAATATGGGGTTTTTTTGTTTTTGTTTTTTTTTTTTGTGTGTGATTTTTTTTTTTAATATGTACCAAATTCCAAGTTAATGTACCAAATTCCCAGTTTAGTTTTCTAGGCAGCTAGACCAGCGTCTGTGGGTACTGCTTTATAGAATGCAGAGAGAAAAAAAAAGCAAATCTAAATGGTTCCAGATCTTGTTGAAAAATCTAATGCGGATGGTGCATGATATGCACATGTCTGTGTGCTTGTTTCTGACTGACTGTTGTGGACACTCACCATCAGTTTGAAGACCTGAACATTAATGACCATCTGCTACATCTTGGTCATCTAAATCACTGCCATATGAATTTGAAATCTGAATCTATTTTATATACATCTTTACAGCCCCCACAGTGATGTCCCAGTAAATTTTTTCTTTCTTTTTTGCTCTTCATGAAGATCATAGTAAATGGCGGCCAAAGGACTTGGAGCAGACAGCAAGAAACGCCATGTCTTAATGTTCAACTCTTCCCAAATACAGATCTGTTTACCCCAAATTCATGTACCTGTAATATTTTGGACAAAAACCTGTAATTTGAAAAAAAACAAAACCTTATCTTCATAATTGCAATACTTTCACAACTTTTGAAGATCTGGAAGAGCCCGCCGTAGGCACTAAGACTGCTTCGTCACCATCTTTAACATGGAAAAAGACGCAAGGCTTGCTAATGTTTATTACTGCTTCTGACCAAAACGGTAGCAGCAGACGAAACTTCGCATTTAACACTTTTCTTTCTTTGATTTTTTTTCCCCCGAAATTTGGGGGGGGGGGGGGGGGGGGGGCATAATCCCCTAATGTCGATTTTTATCCGTAAAAATTCCAGGAAAATCGTAAGGGTAAACAGGTCTGCAAATAACCTGTAAGAAAATGAAATGTAGCGTCATCCTTGATGGGCAGATAATAAGTTACAGGAAAAAGGACTGGCAGGCAGATACCAGTGGATCTGAATTTAAAAGGTTATGTGAGCCAGCACAACAGGTTTTGAGATGGGGTTGATAGCCGATCAAAATAGCTTGTGTATTTTCAACTTTGCTGATGACAGCCTGTAACTGATTTTATACTGTGATTACTGTATTTTAACTACAGACTGAAAAAGTCAAAGGACCAGGAACTAACTCAAAATTCTGAACACCCATCGCAAAGGACTTAAACTGTGTCACACTACAATTCAAAGGTCAAGAAAGCATGTTTCTTCCCTTATCAGACCAATCTCCGAGTCAAAATAAGATCATAATTTTCACAGGACTAAAGTTCTTCTGCTCATTTGGCTAATCAAGTTCTCGTAAAAATGCATGCAAGTGTAGCCCCCTACCTCCCTATCCCCTCCCCTCTGCCACACTCTCCCTTCCTCCCTTTCACAAACACCATCAGAGATGTAATAGATAACAAGATTTGTAAAAACTGTCCCTGTCACAGGCGGTAAACATCAAATCTGTAATGGTATATGGTTCAGAAATACAGGGTTCTGAATTCCCCACTGATGCAGACAAATCACACTTAGAATGTGCACTGTATCCACTTACATTGCAATATTACATTTAAGTGATTCTTCATTTTTTCTCTTTTTTTTTTTTTTATGTACTACGTACGCTGTATAAGGTTTGGTTAACCAGAACAGTATTCTGAAAGATTTTATCCACTTTATGTAATATTTTGTAGTTTCTGTGCATACATCCCCTGTCAGCCTTATATTCACTGAAAACTTTGTCTGATTTTAAACTTGTGTGATCTGTTCTCCATAGCTTAAAAAAATAAAATAAAATAAAAAACACGGCTGAACAAAGAGAGTTTGTCAATATCAGGAAAATGTCCCCAGAGATCATCACTCAGGGTTCCCACAGATGTGACCAAACAAATTCCATACCTTTTCCAGACTTTTTCCAGGACTTTTCATAATTTTTCCAAACCTCAGAATGTGTGTGTGCGTGCACCTCTGTATGTGATTACCATGTTAAACACATCAGAAAAGAACTGATTTAATGATAGCAGGACATTCAATACCTACCTAAAAATTGTGTGTGTGTGTGTGTGTGTGTGTGTGTGTGTGTGTGTGTGTGTGTGTGCACGCACTCACGCGTGAAAAAGTCAGAGACACAGAGAGAGACAGAGAAGACAGAGAAGACAGAGACAGATAGACAGAGACAGTGAGAGAGAAAGAGACAGAGAGAGAGAGCGAGAGAGAGAGAGAGAGAGACAGACAGACAGTGTGTGCGTCCATCTATGTGAGAGAGAGAGTGAGACAGTGTGAGAGAGAGAGAGAGAGAGGTGTATGTGTGTGCGCGCGCGTGTGTGTGTGTGTGTGCGCGCGTGCGTGTGTGTGTAGGTGTGTGAGAGACAGACAGTGTGGGTGTGTGAGAGTGTGTGTGCCTCTGTGTGTGTGTGTGTGTGTGTGTGTGTGAGATATGGTCAGGTCAGGTCAGATCAGGTAATTAGGACACTAGGCCTCGCGGCCTCTCAGCTGTTCTTTCATTTTAATTTGGATGCTCAACATGGCTGAGTACTTACGAACCAATGTGCTCTCTATTCAATTTCGTATTTAAATTTTTAAATTTTTTGATAAGAGAGAGAGAGAGAGAGAGAGAGAGAGTGCATTAGAGACAGCGTGTGTGTGTGTATGTATGTGTCTAAAAATAGGCCAGGGTATCGCCCTTGGGCCCTTTGATTTTCTCTACCCCCCCCCCCCAACCCCATTCAATGCATGATCGCCTCCCACACTGAATTAAAAAAAAAAAAAAACACCTTTGACAATCCTTGGGCCGAAAATCATCAGTCACAATCATTGTTGGAGTCCGAGTCTTTTTGTCTGAAAGCTGCATCATTTCTTTATGTTTCTTTGCCTGTCGCGTGGCTTTTTCAGAGCAGCTCGCCCATGTTTCCGATGTCGAAGTCTTTCTTGCACAGCAGGCACCGTGCTTTTGTCATGCATCCATCGGAAGCAGGAGCAATCCATTTGCGATAATTTGTATTGTCTAGCCAGGCCAAGCTAAACACACACATTTTCCCATGTTTTCTTTAATACTTTGACGCTATTTTCCCTCGCAGCACTGTTGACTAAAAAGGAAGTTAAGCAATGGTACCAACTGTGCGTGCGCAATGCTTTTCACAGTAAAGGGGAGCTACTCTGCAGAAAAAAAAAAGTAGTCTGCTAAACCTCCGGCCAGAGGATATCTGAAAACCGCGATCACTGTGCGTGATTTAATTTCTGTTTTCATTCCTATTTCAATGTTTTTTGTAAAGAAACTTAAAGCGAAATTCGATATCATGAAAAAGTTTGCACAGCTTTTACAAAATTCCAGGACTTTTCCAGACCCATGGCCACAAATTACAAATTTCCAAGACTTTTTCAGCCCTGGAAATGATTTTTTTTTTTTTTTTTTTTCCACACTTTTTCCAGACTTCCAGGACTCTGTACGAACCCTGATCACTGTTGTTCCCCCTCCCCCCCCCCCCCCCCCCCCCCCCCCCCCCGTTACCCAAGCGTTACTGCCTAAAATTTTGAGACATGAACAGTTTGTGACAACATACCATCATATGGAATCCTCCATGTCCCCAAAACAATAAAAGTTCAGCTATATCACAAATGAGCAGCAAAAGAGAATTTCAAAAGAAAGACACTGGTCTTACTGATTTCATGTCTAACCATCAAGTTGCATATTTTCATTTCATTGGGGCTGATGTAATAATGTCCACTTGTGTGTCGTGCTGGGGAGCAGACAATGTACCAAACCCGTTTCCTCTCACCCACCTTCCACTTTCACCGTCACCACATTGGAGACGTTCTTTCCATCATCATTGGCGGCGGACACACAGTGACGTAGTAAATGCCAGCCTTGGCAAAGCTGTGAACCTGCTGCTGGGCTTTGGACAGGCCCTTCAGCGTTACAGTGTGCGAGTCGTTGAAGTTCCACACGTACTACTTGGTGCTGTTCACCGACCCCCCCTGTAACGGCTACAACTATAATTATGTTCTCTAAAACCCCTATGACAGCACATGAATGCAAACATGAAAAGTGTTAACAACAAAAACAAAAAAAAAAAAAACCCATCACATATAAAGTATGAAGACAGCAAATACCACAGCACTGACATTATATTTTAAAATATTCAATCTGACTCAAAAGTGCAAAGACAATACACACTTCTAAATAATCTGAACAGTTTCACTCTTCCAATAACCGTATCTTCTTTATGATCTGCTTTTCACCTTTCACAATCATAAAAGTCCACACCACAATTACTCTTTCTGCTACTCAATTTATATCATGGAGGCTGAATTTTCCTAGCATGTCTCTTTTCTCACCCCTGCTTTAATTTTCACGGTAGGATTACCCAAATAATATCAATTATCGCAAAGAACCAAAGGAAAACCTACTCCACCAACAAAATATGCACTCAGATAGTCATTCTTTACCTAACTTTTCAAATGTTGTTGAATTCATGAGAGTAGTTGTTGGATTTTATTTCTAGGTACACTCCTAGCCTCATTCAGTTTGACTGTTCTGCTCTACACTGCCATTACATGGTAACTACTGTTTTGCTCTGTACAGCCTATCATTTCCCATGCAAGTTAAAAGGAAAGCCCTGTGCATCAACACTCATCATTAACCCGTAGAGTGCCTTTAAGCCCTCAGCTGACGCCGCAGTAAAAATGTACTCCCAGTGCCCATGGGCCGTCCACCAACGTCATGCATTTTTCTTGAATTTTCATTCGTTACTATTCCTATCAAAGGACTGAAATAGAGTGTGCGTAGTAAGCCTTATATGTCTGCAGTATTAAAATGATATGCAAATGACCACATGTGAGGGGAAAGACCATTTATTCTCATCACTGACTGGATGACCAGCCAGCGCTTTGTCTCGCTTGCAAAGATGGCGGCGCAACCTTCGACGAGCGTAGCGACCAAATCAACGTACTTACACAGCTGAGCAGGCTCTGCTAATCATTTTTGACAAAGATAATAATCTTTTATTCAACGACTCACTTGAGCATGAAGGTGAGTTGATGATAGTGATGGAATTGCCAACCATATTTGTCAGTTACTGAGTCGTGCTGTGCGATCTCAAGAGTGTGTTCAGCTGACTGGTTACCAGTGTCGAACGAGCTAGCCTAGTGTGTACTCTGCACTGTGTGCGAGTGGCCAGTGAGGTGTTAGTCAACGCGAGAGGGGAGTGCGGCCTGCTCGCGGCGTGACACGGGCCAGCAGGAAAGGTAGGGGAAGAGGAGGAGTGAAAGAGAGGATTGAAGTCCAGCAAGGGGGGGGGGGGGGGGGGGTGGTCGTGGACTGACCTGTCTGCATGAGGTGTGAGCGTCTTGATAGACTTCTAGACTGTTTTACTTCATTTACAGGTGTAGTGTGACAATACAAACTTTATTTTCAACTTTTTGCTTTGTGTTCTTTTTTGGATGTGAAGCTGTAGTGGTAAATACATATGTTTTTGATCGTGCAAAAAAAATCTATCCAAATCTAAATGCCTAAATATTTTTTTATAATCAAAATTAAAACAAAAGAAGCCCAGATTCAAAATCTCCATTCAATTTCCTTCAAAAACCATATATATTTCATTTTTATATCTTTTGTAGTTTCTGAGCTAGAATTTTTTGTAATTATTACCCCCAAATCATTAGATTTCCCTGGCACTGGGGAAGCCTTTGTTTGTAATATTTTCAGGCATTGAACGGGTTAAATGATAACAGCTGCAGGAGTGGACACTATTACCACATGGCTTCAGTTCAGCTCTTTGGCAGGCATGGTAACGGAGTAAAATCATTTTTCTCTGAAATTTTTTGGGGGTCCAGGGGGGCAACACTCCCTGGCGGGGTCACAGTATCCCTGCTTCTCCTATTGTATTACACACACACAAACACACATTCACATACACAAACACCACATACACACACACCTACACACACACACACACACACACACACACACACAAACACACACATACAAACACACACACACACACACACACACACACACACTGACCCTTTTCTGGGAGAGATGGAAGTGGACAGGTTTGCCTGTGGCAACCATGGTGAGGTTGGCCACCAACAGCATGTGACTGGGAGCCACCAGGGGGCACTCACACTCTCTGGCTGGTACTTGTCGCTGTTGCTCACTCCACCCACACATTTGTCTGATCCCACTTTGCGGTAACTGTTCACACACCTCACAGTGATCAGAACTCTGGGCTTGCAACGTGACATTATTTGGACTATGACACAGACTGATCCCTTAAGAATGAAGTTCAAACCACCTTGGTCAACATATGTGCACACTTTTTCATTTTAGTCCTACACCTGAATGCTGTTCAAGCACCACATACCTTTACTCTCAGCCCACGCCTAAACGAATAGCGAGAACAGGACGCATTGAAAATTTGGATCGGCATTCAAACCAATAGTGGAACCGCCGTCCAATTCAAACCACACTTTAAAAATTCATTGCTCCTCAGATTTAAAAAAACTGGCATCACTGGCGCCAGCCACTATTAAAAACCAGCACTCCAGTGCATAACTGGCACAGTAGCACCCATGTCCTTCATCACAGACATGCTAAATGTGGCTGAATATTCAATTGATCACTGCTTTTATGCTTACATCCCAAAACAGAGGTCTGCCAAGAATTCATCCACATTTGAATATGTTAAAGCATAAAGTGCATCACACGACATGAACTTTTACATGTTGAAATAAAATCATTTTGCAATAAGCATCTGAAATTGTAAGCCTCTCGGTAGAATAATTTTGGAGATATTTGAGTTTTAATGAAATATGTCTTCATTTCATGCGGTTGAGCCCAAACCAGTTAGGCTGTAAAGGTTGCCCTGGCTGTAACTTCGCAAGGGATCAAAGGTTTCATAAAAAAATTACCTCATTTGTGAGCTGATCACCCAATAACTGTTATAAAATGCTCGTTCAGATTATGAAGATGCCCTGTTCAGCCTACCCCCTTTTCCTCTCCCTTAAATTCCCTTTAAGTCCAAAATTACACAGCTCAAGATGCATTAAACAGCTACTCACTGTAAAATATGTACATTTGCACACAACTTCCAATGCTGTTAATTTCTTTACATGGAAAATGTCTATTCAGAAAACTCTGAGCAAATCTTTAATCTTTCTCACAGTTTCCACTCAGCACATCTAAATGACAAGAAGTTAAGGCAGCCACATGGCCAGTTCAAATACCCTTCTCACCATAAAAAAAAACATGCAGTACTCAAGTCTACAGCTGCTAAATTCATGTATGTGGTGTAAGCACGATGCCAGCGCTTATCAAAGCCGTGAAGGTCACGAACAGGTTCAGCTCCAGGGCACCAGAAAACAGACCAATTTTCGTCAAGGCCCAACGGCTGTGTTCTGTGTGACTGCAAATTTACGTCAGGTGAACCCAGTTACCTTCCAACATTCCGTGTCCATTATTGACCTCTCCCATCATTTCACTCACCTGTCACTCACGCGCAACTCACCCCTGACTCCTGTTGAACTTTTGACCCTCCACGCAGTTTGCCGCAATGTAGCCATTGTTGAACCAGGACTTTCATGCACTTGTCACCCTGCTTTCTATATCCAAAGTCACTGCAACAACCCAGGTTCACACTCACCCACAGGCACTTTACTTGATGACAACTACATTTGTTGATTTTGTGATGCTTCATTTTCTACTTCCACTCTGACGCATGCCTTCTCAGTGGCCTTCTTCTTCTTGTGCTGCCTAATTTCAGCCCTCCACCTTTCCCTCCTCCTTTAGTAGACACATCTAGGCAATCCTGTTGTATCCCTACGACAGGTATGAAACAGCCTGCACACAGTAACACACTAAAGGGGATATTTTAATTTTTAAGGGGCAAATTAGCCGTACAATTGAAAAAAAAAAAAAAGTGAATAATAACCTTACACATGTAATCCAGCCATGATGATAAGGTGATTACATCTGTAGTCTTTTCCACGCTCAATATCATATATATACAAAAAATAAAACTGAAGTCTTTATACAGAAATTGAGAAATCAGAAAAGAAAACTTTCAATCTGCTTTCCAGACCAGTATCTGACATGAATGTCCAGCTGCTTCTGTTTCAAGTCCTTGTTCAATGATTCATCAAAAAGCATGACATATTCATTAATTCTCTACCGGCAGCTGCAGCCGAGGCCCCTCTCTAGCATATTTTCAGGAGGGAGCTCAGCAAACTTTACTTTTAAAATACAGCCACTGTATGTGCTGTCGTGTGGAAGTGTGAAGTGTGTGTGTGAATGGTTGGCGGGCCTGGACTAGCTTATGCTTGTGTTCTGGCAGGATAGGGAGCAGGGTAACCCCTTTTTGAAAAGGCGAATGTGGGTAGCCTTCCTGCAGCTCCACACTTAACTGGGTTTTTTTTTTTTTTTTTTCATTTCAAAATGGAGTGACTGATGGAGAATGAACCAAATTTAGAGAGAGAGGGGTTAGTTACCGCCAAGGACATTGACAAACAAAGCACAGGACAAGAAACACAATGCAATTCAACCTCTTGGATCTTCTTCAGGAAAAAAAAAAAAAAAAAACAAAAAAAAAAACAAACCCCAAATTTAACATTTAGGACAGTACAAACAAAGAACGAAGAGTGACTTATCTGTCCATGTGGTAGGAAGAATGGCCGCCAGACGGAAACGACAGAGGGGATTATGAGAGGAAAAAAGGGGGGGGGGGGGGGGGGGGGGGGGGGGGGGGGGGGGGGGGGGGGGGGGGGAGTGAAACGATGGGGTTGTGTTGCTGGTTTAGTGGGGTGGTGTGATATATTTTGTGATGGTTGTGGTTAAGTGGATGGATTATAATAATTCTAAGGGGGCAGGGGGGGGATTTTATATTATATATAATTTTTATATTATGTATCTTTTTTTTTATATAATTATATATATATATAGAAGGGATAGTAATGATAATAATGATAGTGGTAGTGATTACGATAACTAGATGAATAAAATGAAAGTAACTGTATAAAAAAAAAAAATTAAGTGAATAAAATTGATAATTTTTTTTTTTTTTTGTTTTGTGTGTGTGTGTGTGTGTGTGTGTGTGTGTGTGGTGGGTGTGTGTGTGTGTGTAGGCTAGCTGGTAGGTAAGTTAGGGGGGGGGGTGGGTATGAATGCTGTCTTTTTGAACAAGAAAGTAGGAGGATGTTTTTTTTTTTTTTCTTTTCTTTTAACAAATGCGCACTTAAATGAGTCACTTAAAGTCTACGGAGACGACGTGACGATTGATTTGAAGATTCAGTCTGTGATTTCACTCTTTTTTTTTTCAGTTCTGACAGAAA
>JADBJO010013406.1:40000-52608 GCA_016801955.1 Conus betulinus | reverse complement strand
CTACCCAGTGGTGACTGAATGACATTCCACGTTCAAAGTGGAAAAATACCCGGAGTTACTAAGGACAATCAATTGATGAATTTTTCTGATCAGAACGATCAGCAATTCTGGTGATAGACCCGTCATTCAGTATCGTTAGATTACATTTACTATAGTGTTAGCGAGATATTCATTATTGTTTGTGATATTTTTAGAGTTTTCGGACCATAGAGCATGATGGGAATTGAAATCACCTAGAATAATCCACTCTTTGTTTGAATCTAAATCAAACAACCAGTCGGCTTCCTTCTTGGACACACCATCTGGGTAATAACAGGTCACAACTTGTAAACTTTGGCCCTTGATATTCACTGCTATACAGCAGGAATATAAGCGTTTGTCAGTCGAGTTACAGGGTGTTTTTAACAGGTTGGTACAAAATGTTGCACGACACATATATGGCAGTTTTTGTTTTAGTATTTCTCTTCACTGCATTAGTCACTGGAGAAAAATAGTATCCCGGAGTTTTTGGTAAATCATTTTTATGGCAATTCAGAGACTGCACTGCAAGGACATCAAAACTATGGTCTTCCAAAACTGAATAAGGTAATCAATATTACATTTGCTTCTGCAGTTCCATTGTAAAAACTTAAGACGATCTATGACTGGACTGTCCATGTTGGCTTTTGAACTGGTTGTCCGCATTACAAGGGAAGGAAGAATAATAACAAACAGAAACAGGCGGATTTTTGCAAGAGAACACAAAGAAAGAACTTTCATTTTGTAAAAGTTCATAACACATTGGCGTGACACTTTGAAATAATTCTTTTGAATTCCAAAACAGAAGATGTAAGCAGGTCCGTCACGTTTTTCATAATACTGATGAATTTACTGAAAGGGTTTTCCATGAACACAACAATACTATTGAGATCAAAATTAGAAGGAGATGGACAGCCGGGCGATGGGACTTTTTGGAGACTCTGTTGGCTGACATTTTTTCTTAGGAGTACTAAGAGGGGTGACAATTCTGGCCTACTTTCGCAGTTTTCTGCCTTGACTTTATCTTTTCCCAAGTCGGGAGAACAATTTTTTGAGACAGTTACTGGGAAGCAAGCCGCCTTTTTCGTGACCGGCGACTTGCTTTTGTTCCCAGCAACAACTGAGGAATATGACATAGGAACAGCATGGTTACATGGTTACATGGGACATCAGTTTGTTTTGATGTCATTTGTTCTTTTATGTTCTTTATTTCTTTTGTGTTTACTGTTAAGTGTTTCCTGATGAAGGTCTTAGACCCGAAAGCTTGTGTGTGTGTGTGTGTGTGTGTGTGTGTGTGTGTGTGTGTGTGTGTGTGTGTTTAAAGGACTTCAAAGTAATCATTTTCATATTGTGTTTATTGAAGTCACCAGTTGTTTTTATACATCTGGTTTACTTAGTTTGATTCCCACTCAGATTTACTTGTCTACAGGCCTTATTCTTTATGTCCTGAAAGCACTGTTTGTCAAATTTTCTACAGCTACAGTTCTGAGGATTCATCATACTAAATGTTTGCTCTGTCTCAATTGACATAGTTTCTTTCCACGTCAGTCTCAGTCTCCATGGCGTTGAAAGTTGTTTTATAGAATGAGTTGTTTAGAAGCAAGAAAGTGATTTCTAAAGATTTTTATGCCTTATTTAGTACAAAATATGCCTCAGCTTCAGGGGGCGGCGCCCCCTGACCCCCGCCATATTGTTGAGAATAAAACTTCATAAAATACAGGAACGACACACAGGCATTCCTTTCGTCTATATTTTTTTTTCGGACATTTTTGTTGTTGAAACTTTTTTTCCCTCTCCCTCCCTCCCCCTCCCCCTCCCTCCCTCCCTCTCTCTCTCTCTCTCTCTCTCTCTCTCTCTCTCTCTCTCCCCCCCCCTACAGTACCAACAAAAAAGAGAAATGGTATGGTTGAAAGAATATGAAAGTGGTTTCTGATGTGTTCAACTTTTTTTTTAATAACGTTTCATGTGTTTTTCGCATTCAGATTAACTTTGAACCTTTATATTTTATGGGGTTTTTTTTTATTTTTCAGATATCTCTGAAGCACCTGCAAGCTCAGGAGGAGATAGCCATTGATGTGCTACAAGGCTTATCTGATAGAATGCTTCGAGAACTGTTCTCTATTAAATCAACCTCAAATGATTATACACAACATTTTAGCTACATATGTGCATTCTATGCAGAGCAGTGAATGCACACAAACGTTCAAAGGATTTAGAGATGAAACTAAGGTGTTTGAACCCCTTGAAGCCCACATAAGGGAACACGTCAACGAAGAAGCTAAAAAAGGTAAAATATGGTTTACATCGGTCCATTTTATTATGTTCCATTTTGGCAGGTTTTACAGTTTCTTGGTCAGAGATAAGTCTTGATATGGCAGTCATCTTGTAAGTTAATGTTGGTCATTGAACCCCAGACGTACCAAATGTACGCTCAGATGAAAAGTGCAAATGAAGCCACATGTACAAAAAGAAAAATGATATCAGGCATGCAATCCGCTTTAATGCCATGGTGGATTTTAACATAAAGCTGCTAGTCCTCCTGAAGATTTCAGGATTTTCCCAGTGACATGTAGGACAAATTTTTCCTCAACTGCAACATTGGAAACTAACAAACAATAAGAGTGGACACAAATTAATGAAAAATTGTTTAACCCTGAACATGTTGCTATGGTGAGGCTTTGGAGGGGTCTAGGGTATGCATTAATGAGTCCAACTGGCCCCAGACTGACAGACAATCAACTTTTTAGGTGTGATAAAATTCAGACAAAATAGATGGGCTATCATGATCAGAAATGTTCGTTTACCGCAGTATCTGCTAATTTGACGGAAAACGTTTTTGTTTTTGTAAACAGGGTTGCTGTTTTCAACATCCTCTGTGCAGTACCGAGCGAAACTCGGAGGTAAGAGAACTAAACTTCGACTCGTCACTGTCTCCACCCCCCATCTCTCTCTCTCTCTCTCTCTCCTCTCTCTCTCTCTCTCTCTCTCTCTCTCTCTCTCTCTCTCTCTCTATTCACATATTACACATCATCATCATCATCATAATGAATACTTATACAGCGCCTATTCTCGGCTAGAGACCAAGGTCTAAGCGCTATACAATCCACTCTCGTTTACACAACGGGCTGCCTACCTGGTTAGTGGTAGAGCCGACTGAAGAGCTGCCAACTGGCGCTTCATTCAGTCGCTTCCCCGTATCATCCAGTCCATATAGTTCGATACCGTTCTCTCAGTTTCCTTACTTCCTTCATTCTTGCCATTTTTTTTAGCAGGGTGCATGCTATGTGTAACGTGTCATCCATACCAACGGCCAAACTGGCCTTCTCTTCCGAAAGTTGGAGAAGGGATTTTACGTGTGTGCAAGATGTTATGCGTGCGTTCGCACAAATACTTCTTACTTGAAAATATTTTGTTTGTTGTTGGCGTTTTATTTTTCATTTCTTTATTTTACTGTCAAATCAGGGCGATTTTTTTGCAGATGGAAACTGTTCTGCAAAGTGATGCTGTTTAGCGTAGATGCTGTGCCGGTCAGGTCGTTTGCTAGGAAAGTGTCACTGTGAGGGATTTGTTGTCAGAAAGTTTATAAAGAGTGTGTGAACTGGGCTGCTGTATACTTAGAACTATTCTCTGAACATGATATGTCTCTGATGGTTGATTTACTACAGGCTGTTGCATTGTTTCAGAAAAAAAGAAAAAGACCATGGCCTCGGCTAAAAAAGAAAATGTTCATCTCCTAAAACCACCAAAACAGATACGGCCACCAACGACAAAACCTCAAGAAAGAGAAAAGTACAAGACGATAAGAACCAAACTGCTCCATGACTGACAAAGAAAGTGAAACATCTGCCAAGAAAAAGATACGAAGATCTGAATCAAGTGAATCCTCGGAGTCTGGGGTTCCAGTAGAGGTCGAAGTAAAGAAGGAGATCTGTGTTGCGAACATTCCTGATGCACATGATACCTACGCAGCTGAACACGAGAGGCCAGCAACACTTCCAAGCCCGAGCAGTCTCTCTGACCGATCATTTTGTAGTGGCAGCTTTGAGGAGCCCGAAAATCCATCAGAGGATGAAGAGGCCAAAGTTATTTTGAGTGGCGATCCTTTTGGCTACAAAAGAAGAGATAGTATCAGACACTATTGACTTGGAACTCCATCAAGGTGGGTGTATGTGTACAGATCTGTCTTGTAATCCAACCTGTTAATATGTACACAAAACCGATTGATCACTACTTAACACTTTATTTCAAGTCTTAGTCTGCACTACAGAGATCTGTATTAAAATACTTTTTTGACTGGCTAGTCCAAATGACATTCCAGATGCAGTTTGTTTACACACTTTTGGTGTTAACTTGATATTCAAACCCAGTTTACTAAAGTACTTGCTTTTATCGATGTAGTGAGATTAAAACAAGTATTTGCACAAAGCGCCCAGTTTTCGATCGTTTCTTTAGCGATAGAAGACTGTTCATGGCCAGACATTGTGAAACTGATTTGTTTGAATTAATTGAATTTCTTTGTTCTTTTTTGTGTGTAAAGTTACCTCTAGTTCTGCTGAATCTTCCTAAATGTAGAATGTTGTCTCATCCCATAACCCTTACTCCCCTCCCTTACATACTTTACACACTCGCACTCGCACACACACATTTTTTTTTTGAGTTCTGCTTTTTTTTCTGTCCCCAACTCATAACCAGACTGTCATATATATGTTTAAGTTTACACTCATTGCTTATTATTTCCTATCCAATAAATGCTAAATTTTATAGGTTCATTTGATAAGTTTGTTGATATTGTAAATGTAAATGGCAATACTGCTTCTTTTATTTGTTGATAGTATTGTAAATGAAACTTGTTGATCATGTTCATTGGTTTGAGAATAGGGGTGTATATGTAAATTTAAGGATAAATAGGGATGAAAGACAGCGACACACGAGGTGGACATACTGTTTTGTCTATTATTCCAATTTCATTGAACTGCTTTCAGTTTAGTGTCGGTGCTTAGTAAGCAGGTAACGGCTCTTCAAGTTTAATACTCTATTGATTTTCCCATTTCATTTTCGTACTAATTTTGGTTGATGTTTTCAGTTCTGATTTGATGGTGTCAGTGATTATTTTTAATGTAATCTTAAATTTCCTGACTGTTCAGTACCTTCTTCAGCTATTGTTTGATTTTCTTTGAAGTGTTTTTGGCAGTGTAATACCATCATTAGATAACAATCCATTTTTCTTTGTAATGCTTTCAGATTCAGCTTGCAATAAGGAGGTGAAGGCAAAAGGCTTAAATGTGAGGCGGAAGAAGATGGAAGAGATTCCAGAGGAAAGAAAAGTAAGCTCTCTTTTTTCCCCTCTCCCTAGTTCCTCTTTCCTTTTCCACTTTTCTCCATCCCCTTTCTCATAGACTTGCTAGGAAATGTTGGCATCAGTTACTTTTCCACTCGTCACAGTAATAACACAGAGATCAGGAAGATATTTTATATCATTGCAGAGTCTTCACAAAGCAAAAAAAGCTAATAAAAAGGACAAATAAACGTCCTTTACAACGATCGATGTTTTTAAAAACAACACAAACTATGCTCTGTTAGATTTTCATGCACAGTTGAATTTTATGTGTGTACAAGAAATTCTGATACCTTTCAGAGAAGAAATTCAAAACTTCCTTTACAATAATTCATATTTTGAAAATACCACAAACTGTACACAATTATGACATTTTATTTTGTATCACACATGCATACACAAACGCAAGAATATATATATATTCCATGGCCTGTAAAACACATGATCAAGGGGACATCATTTTTGTTTGCCAGATTTTAACTTTTAAAGGACCAGATTACTCGGAGTTTAAGTTAAATGCAGATTTTACTTTAAACATGTATGGACAGTTTGTGTATTGCTGCAGCTGCTGCTGTGACAGTTACTGAACAGCTCTACTTGGAAACGGCTGGTCCAGGACTCTTCAGGTACAGTTGATGGTTACACTCTTGTAGTGCAGTTTTTCATCAAAATCAGAATACACCCGAGACACTGAATTGTCTTGGCAGAGAAAAATTTCCTTGACAAGCCACCGACATATTATAAGCAACAAATATCATCCATTTACAAGACCCAAGAGTTCTGAAGTTTTCCTCCATTACAGTTAGTTCATACTAGGAGTGGGTAGGGTTTTGTATGACGAACAAAAACGTGAGAAATCTGTCCACTATGAATGATGAATAATGAATGTAATTTTGTTTCCAGAAACTTGCGATGGAGTACATTGCAGAGCTGAAGGCAAAGAAAAAGGGTGAAAACTTCCTTCCCACTTGTATGCAAAATTTGTAATAGTGGGAAGGTTTTCACTGCTAAAGGATCTCTGATCTACCACTACAGGTCCCACGCTGGTAAGTATCTTTTGTGCTGCATAGCGCCTTTGCACGTTATAATACATCAGGATGATAGAATAGAATTGGTGTTTTTATGTTGGTGCAGAATAAAAGTTTTAGGGAAATGTACAAGTTGACTTTCTCAAAAAATGCACAATGATTTTTTTTTTAAAGTTCATGCACATACAGCACAGAAATAAACTTTGTACCACTTTCGTATGATACTGATTATGATTGTCATGTTGAAGGAAATACACTTTCTAGCTGGAAGCTTAACAAACATTTTCTTACTTTCTTTAATGCTTGTCTTTAACTTCATGATTGCATTTTGTTACTTCCTGATAATTTCATATTAGAAAGTTGAAAAGCTTGATGGTGTATATTTGTCCTCAGTATTATAAACTACAAGGAATCCCATAGCCCTAGGTGGAATCTCTAGGTGAAAACAGTTGTGAGGAAGACCTTACAGGATTAAAACAAAAAAAAGAAAAAACCATTGTTTGTAATTTTGTGTAGATAAACAAGATGACGGATGTTGATGTATGTCATTGTGTCTGCAGGGATCAAGCTGTTCAAGTGTCAGGTGTGCGAGTCATCATTCACCCGCAAGCACTCACTAAATTACCACCTGTTGATGCACGCGGGAAAATTCATTATAGACTGCGGATACTGTGGCAGATGGTTTAGACACAGGAACCACCACAAGGTAAATTTCTTGTTTAACTTATTATTCAGACATGAGAGTTTTGAGGTTTTTAAACTGAATTAGGCTTTTTAAGGTCTCTTAAGTCATTCTTGAGATTTGCGTAAATCTGCTGAAAAAAATGGAGGGCAGAGGGATATGTAATACTAAGACCATCAGGTTTCAAGCTATCACAGCAGTTGATCAGTTTACTCCAGATTGGTTTGTCAAAGCTTCTGCTGCCACCAAATTTCAGTGGCAAAAAAATCTGTTGGCTTAAAATGTTTCAAAGGCTACCAGCAGAAGAGCAGAAGAATTCGTAAGAACACTGACAAGACCCCAGGTATCAAGAATCGTTGGGGTCCGTAATGGTCTGAAAATAAAACAAAATGAAACAAAACAGAACACATCTTCAGGGGACTCGACCCCTGAACTGTCAAGGCCACCGTGGGGGGGGGGGGGGGGGGGGGGGGGGGGGGGGGGGGGGCACCAGTTGATGCCAGCTTCTGGACCCTGTGGAGTTTTTCAGGCTTTTTCCATCAGCGCAGGTCTGATGTCAAATTATTTTACTGATGTCAAACAGCAACGCCTATTGATTTTTTTCATTTGCAGATTTTTTTTCATCATCTCCACATAGTGATGTTCATTATTATCAAAACTGTCTCTATAGTTGTTAACACGTGGGTCCTGTTTTAAAGAGTACCAAGCCCCACCCACCCTTTTCCAAATAAACAACAAAATCTTCCAAGTTCAAAGTCATATTTAAAGAAAATCTAATTTGGATGTGCTTTGCTGTCCGTGTCTGTGTATGTATTGTTGATATTTATAACTGACCACTGTGGTCGCCCATTTGTTTTCAAAGTCTGGAATCCATCCATAGCGTTACTGTCCATACCCAAATTCCTCTTTGTACATTGCTGTTATTTATAACTGAACAATGTGGTCAGCCATTAGTTTTCAAAGTCTGGAATCCATCCATAGCATTACTCCCCATTCCCCAATTCCTCTTTATACATTGTTGATATTTATAACTGACCACTGTGGTCACCCACCTGCTTCCCAAAGAGTAGAATTCATCCTAAACATTGACGCTAGGTCCTGGTATATCACACGCTGCTGTTGAAGTTTTGAAAAGATTGCATACATAGACGAATTATCTTCTCTGCTGTCTGCGCCATTGTTACTGGTTCAGTGGAATTGACCACAGGCGTGGTAAATGCACAATGGCTGCCACTCTGTCACACTCAAGACGAGCCAAGAAAAAATTGACGGCTCCAGTCCAAGCACTTTGCAGATGACAGTCACTTTGGTTGTGGCTGATTCCACCGAATGCTGGGTCTTCATACTCAGAATCACCTATGTGGGAACGATAAATGTAGGATCACCTTATACAGACAGATTGGAAGTTATCTAGTTGTGGCAGATTGGTACTAAAAGATCAATACATGGGCGTGGTAGAGAATTCAATCATGTGATTATGACAACATTACTAGGTGACGGTGTTCGGTGTGGAGAGTGGTGGTACCATTAAAGTAGTGATACAGTTTTCAATGTACTGATTACCCCCAAAGATTGCTGTCGAGCGGCCAACTTGTATAAGGAACATCTGTGCACTGCAGTGTGTTTTAGTGCAAACATGTTTTTGTTTGTTTTTAATTGGAGAAGAATTTTTTTTTTCAGAAAAGAGATTTACATACCACTGTGTATTTTCATCCCATATGCCATTAATTAACAAGTTTACTGGATGTGGAACTTCCATAGCAGAATAAGTTGCAAAAAGAATATTGTGAAGAAGAAAACAGTTACATTTCTTGTATTTTGATTGCAGGAGCATTTGAGAAAAACATACTGGGGAGACGCCATATGAATGTCTAGAGTGCTCACCATGTATGAAGTATACAACGAGGAATACGTATAAAAGGCACCTTAGAACCCATCACGGCAAGATTCTGTGCAAATTCGGGACAATATGATGAGTGAAGAGGAATTTGCAAAGGTGAGAACCAAGAAATCCAAGAAGTCTGCATCATCTGATGCATCACACCATCGACAGAAGTCACCACCTTCAACAGCAGAATCGTCCCCAAACAGAGAGGAACCTCCACAGCTGCCTTCTACATCTTCCACACCACTGCCGTCAGTGCCACTACCTCCTGTAGGAACCAGTCTCTCTGGACTGAGTCCTATGACAACACAGCCATCATTAGGAATCCTGCCTCCCAGGGGGGCTATACAGGCGGCAGCAGCAGCACCGGTAGCAGTTTTGGGGGCACCAAACATCGTGCGCCATGCCTCTGTGCACCCTACATACAGTTCTCCTCTTTCGGCGCCCATCACCCTGATGCCACAGGCCTCCTTTAGCATGGGACAGCCCGTCATTGCTGTGTGCCAGCCTTTTGTCACTGTGAGTACAGACTCTCAGGGACAAACCTTCAACACCATTACTGGGTTCGCACCCATAGTGCCGAAGGAAAGTGCTGCCCCCATGTACTCCTCGCACTCGGTGCAGGGTCAGACAGGTGGTGCTAGAGAAATGGATATGGCTGACAACAAAACCAGTGCGTTATGTCACCCACAATTGAGGCTTGCACACAGTCCTTAGTGTCATTCCATTTTACGCTGCTCTTCCCCATCATTTCTAGCCCCACCTGACTCCCCATCCTACCACAACCTTCCTCCTCCTTCATCCACTCCTGGTCTGTCATTATCTGTCTGTCTGTGTAAGCTGCCATTTTGTTTTTTGTGTATTTCTTGTTTTTTTTCTTTGGTGGGGTTTTTTTTTTTTTGTATATTTCTTGGGTTTTTCTTTGGTGTTTTTTGTTTTTTTTCGAGAAGGACCTTTTTTCCTATAACTCTTCAATAATCCTGAAAGAGCCCCGTGATCGACGGGGATATGATGACAGAAATTTATTATTGTTATGTTTTGTTAGTCTGTTGTGCTTTTTTTTTTTTTTATAACTGACCAATAAGAGTCACTGAGCTCGGTCTTGCATTTGGTGCCTAGTTTTTTTTTTCTGGCCTTTATCAAGACAGGGTGTAAAAGGTTACCAATATTGTGAAGCATACCTCGGTTTCGTGGGTTTGATCCAGGTGAGGATGTGAGCGTTGCTGACTTTAAGCTAGAGTAGGATGCTGTGCGTTAGGTTTGATCCAGGGGAGAGTGAAGAGTGTTCCTAAGGTTGATCTGATGTGGGATACAACATTTTGATAGGTTTGACTCGGATGAGAAAGTGTAGTTTTGCAATTTGATTGTGTATTTGCATTTAAATTTTACCTGGTTTGTCAAGAGCAGGGTGTGAAGTTTTACTGGTTTTGATCCAGAGAAATCTGGTCTAGGATCCAAGGATTTCACTATGTTTGCTTTGGGTAAGGGTTGAAGTGTTGCCAGCTTTGATCTGGTTTGACATTTTACTTGTCTTATGCAGGATAGGATGTAAACTATTGCTGAGATTGATTTGATGCAGGGCGTGAAGTCACTATATGCTTGATCCAGGGCAGAGTGGAAAGAGTCCATTTGGCGTAGAATGTAAAGTTTTGACGGAGGTAGGGTGTTAGGAGCTGATGAACTTCAGTCTCCAACATTTCAGATGTGCAACATCATCTTTCAGCTGTTTTGAAAACATTTTCAATTAAAATTACTTGTTGTAGGTTGAACTAAAAGTTTGATTCCTTTCCAACTATTTTTTCTGGTAGAATGATATTGTAAGTTCCAGGAAATGCCAGTTTAGAGCTAACAAATCGGAAAGAGATGTCCGCGATAAGGGTGCTGCCCTTTGACCATGTCAGTAGGCCCTCTGTTGCTACTGTGGGCCCTCAAACACTAAATGTTTCTTCCTGTGTTGTTGCTGCCTGTGTTCATGCCTGGAAAAACTGATCTGGTGGATAAGTTTAACAGGTTTGGTGGTAAGAATTGCTGAGTTTTGGTAGGGTGTAAGAGTAAAGCTTTATATTGTTTGATCCAGGGCAAAGGGCAAAGTGTAATTACTTATTTTGGCCTGGTTTAAGATGTAAAGTTGGTTTTTTTTTTTTTAGGTTTTATCCATGGTAGGGTGTAAAATAAGGCCAAATTAGTGTTAGTGTAGGATGTAAAGCTTTAATGGGTTTGATCCAGGGAAGGGTGTAAAGTTTTGCCAAGCATAGTGGAATGAAAAGCTTTTTATTGCTTTGATCAGCGATTGCAGAATCTGACCTGGTACTAAGCTTGTATTGATGTTTTTAGGTCTGATCTGGTGAAGATGAAAGTGTGATTGGAACTCATCTGGCAAGGTGCTTAAGATGTTTTAATTTTGGATCTGAAGAAAGTGTGAAAAGTGTCCCTGGTTGATGTGTCAAAACTGTAAATAGGGAAATTGGGATTGTGGCTATGACAGCTCCTAAATCCCTTTTAAATCATCCCCCCCCTTTTGATTCATTACCACTCGCATGCCATCTGTGCAATGTTGTTTTCAGATCTTTGCTTCATACAGAGCCATTGTAATGAAACTTTGCGTTATGAATGCCTTATTGAAGCTTTTATGCTATTAGGCTTCATTTTGCAGTTCATAGTCGCTCGCTGAATGACTGAGTAGTGCATTTGTAACCATAATGAATGCGTTGTAAAGATTTTATTCAGATTTAGGCAGGGAATAGCAAATGCCTTATGTTTCCTTTACATGTTATGGTAGAGTTTGAAGTACATGAGATATGATAGACGTCTTTCTGTTCACCATATGGTTTGAGTTTGGAAATTTCTAATGGATCTGGTCAGTTAGGAACAGCCGTTAATCTGGGGTTCTTTTTAAAGAAACCAAAGAAAGGAGGGGGGGGGGGGGGGGGGGGGGGGAGTTGTCTTGTCGTTGCACGTACTCGTTGTTGTGTGTGACTTTTGGGTCCTCTTTAAGGCGACAGGTGGCATGAAAATTGTTTTCCGTAAACTGCGAATAATAAGGAAGAGAAGGGGGAAGGGACTTTTTTTACCTATCATGAGAATCTCATTTACACTGGAATGCTGAGGGATGGCTTGGACAGGGCAAAATGACTTCGTTGTTGAAGCACTCCAAATGTAGAAAGACTTTGCAGTGACAAAAGTTGACACTTGAATCTAAACCTAAGATGTTCGCAAAAAGATTGTGTATTGCATAAGTGGCAAACTTTGGTTAGGTTATGAACACATTTACTTTGATTCTGTGTGTTTAAGCATGTGATGAATAAATATAAAAAAAAGGATAGTTTAACAGAACTAGCGTTAAAAATGATTGTGTTTTGGTTGTTATCACGCTTTCTCATTATTTCCAAGTACACTAATCATTGATATGCTGCAAAAAGTGTAGCGAAATAGTTATAATCCTTGAAAACATTAGATCTATAATTTTCATGCCACTTCTTGCCTTGATTGTCATCCAGTGTGACTGCACAGCAAATACTAGAAAATACTGTCCCATGTTACAACATTATCTTGTGCTTGGCGTAAGATCATCATGATGTAACCAAAAAAGTTAATCTCGTTTACTGTGTCATGTTTCATTTCATCTGGTTGGAGTCATGCTTTATTCAGTAAACCAACCTA
>JADBJO010013406.1:32500-37500 GCA_016801955.1 Conus betulinus | reverse complement strand
TCGGCCCCGTCACCGTAGTCTGCGGGGAGGAGAATTCCTGTGCTGTATCAGGACCACGCTTACGACCGCGCTACACTAACACAATCATGCATACACATACGTCAAGCATGCACACACACACACACACACACACACACACACACACACACACACACACACACACACACACACACACACACACACACACTGGTTGATTTCCCACGTCACAAGCTTGCGAAATTATTGTTAAAATGGTTTTATTTCAAGCAGGCAAAAAATCCTCAACAACTCCGTGTGTGTGTGTGTGTGTGTGTGTGTGTGTGTGTGTGTGTGTGTGTGTGTGTGTGTGTGTGTGTGTGTGTCGTGCGTGTGTGTGTGTGTGTGTGTATGTGCGTGCGTGTGTGTGTGTGTGTGTGTGTGTGTGTGTGGGTACGCGCGCGCGCGAGCTAGTGCATTTCTTTGTGCGTGCGTATGTGTGTGTCTGCAAATAGCAACATACATACACACGCGCGCGCGCATGCACACATGCACACACACACACACACACACACACACACACACACACACACACACACACAACACACACACACACACACAAAAGCGCGCGCGATTTGGTTTTACAGAATGGTACCTATAAAACAAATTTAGGTCTATAAAACATTTTGTTTCTCATTTTGAATTCGTATTGTTAGCACCACTAGCCGGCTGCCTGATTTTAAGCACAGTCCAAAATCCATGACCTTTTGACCCTGGTGACGTCACAAATTACCTGATTTGCATACCAACTATTTAGACTACTAAAGTGCATTAAAACAAAAATGTTGATGGGTCATTTGTCTGTCTAAGTCATTTCTAGACGGAATTATGGTCATTTATATTTCCCCTATCCCCAAACTTCGTTGAAAAGTTGCGTCAAATCTATTGCTTCATGTATGTCTCATAATGCTGTCCAGAGCAGTTTGCCAAACTGCCACCCAGATTTTTATTGTTCTTTAGGGTCCCCTGAAGAAATCTAGACTGATGGCTTGCTTTCAGCAGAAAATTCCCACGGCACATATTATGCTCCCTGACTATTAAGTGAATAGACGACTTTTTTCTAGCTTAAAACTTCCATTCCTGGTGTTACTGTATTGTTCGTGTCTTGCTTAACCTTGCATTGCTGGTGTTATTGTATTCTTTCTCTCTTGCCTAACCTTCTATTGCTGTTAGAAAAGTACATATAGTTACAGACTCAGAATCTCTTCAGCTCACTGTTGCTGCTGTGGCAGCAAGGCCTGGTGGGACGACTGTTGTGTGGGGTGAACGGTTGTCAGGATCTGACTGTAGATGGGGGGGGGGGGGGGGGGGGGGAGTCAAAGCCTTGATCTCTGTTTAGTCTTGATTTCGATGGCTTCTGTAACTTTTCGTTTTGTGAGGAAGGGCTCTGTAGATAAGATCTTGGTTTCGTTTCGTGGGGGCTAAAACTGTGGCCTGTGGCTTGTAGATGTTCATGTATGGCAGAAGTAGATCGGTTTTGGTGTTCCTGTTGACGGGTGTTGAGTGGGTCTTGCTGTCTCGCCACTGTAGGTATGGGTACAATCTTGACAACCTACCTGGTACACTACACCACACTGCTTTAGGGGGTCCGTTTTGTCTTTGACATGGGTCAGTTGCTGGCGTAGGTAGTTGGTGGGTTTGTGGAACACTTTGCATTCATGTTGTTGGAAGGTCCTGGCTAGACGCTCTGAGACTCCTTTAATGTAAGGGATCCCCACTTTCACACTGTCCGTATCTGTAGAAGAAGGGTAGCGAACTCGAGGGTTGTCCCACATGCATGCAGGGTATCCATTAGCGGAAAGGGCAGTCTTGATGTGTTCTTCTTTCAGCTCTTCCTCCTTAGTGGAACACAGTACAGAGGCTCTGTGCATGAGGGTGTTGACAACAGATATCTTGTGCTGGAGGGGGTGGTTTAGTGAAAGTTCAGATTTTGGTCGGTGTGGGTGGGTTTCCTATGGAAGGTTAAGCAAGAAACTAAGAATATAGCAACACCGGCAATGGAAGTTTAAGCAAGAAAGAAAGAATACAGTGACACCAGCAATAGAAGTTTAAGCAAGAAACAAAGAATACAGTAATACCAGCAATAGAAGTTTAAGCTAGAAAAAAAGTCGTCTATTCACTTAAGGCGTATGTAGCCGGCCGTTTTGTCCGACCAGGCCATTTTGTCCGAGGTTGGACAAAACGGCCGGGTCGGACAAAACGGCCGGCTAAAACCCGGCTGTTTTGTCCGACTTTCAATTCTTTGTCGGACAAAACTGCCTGGTTGGACAAAACGGCCGGCTCTAAAATAAGCGGTCGTTTTGTCCGATATTTCACTGGCAAAGAAGTACAAATTCGTCGCGTTCTGTTTGTTTGTTGTTGTTGTTGTTGTTGTTGTTGTTGTTTCTGTCTGTCTACCCCCAAGTAAAGAAATCACGTGGGAAAAAACATTCTGCCGTCATGCCCCCAGGTGGCCAATTTGGCGTCTTAAGCTGACCATTGGCCGTCAGGGGCCATGACTATCGAGTGGGTCTTATCCTCGTGATTTCTTTACTTGGCTGCAGGAGAGAGAGAGAGAGAGAGAGAGAGAGAGAGAGAGAGAGAGAGAGAGAGAGAGACAGACAGACAGACAGACAGACAGACAGACAGACAGACAGACATGGCACATCACGATACAACATTTGAGGTGACTTTGTCAAACCGTTGCGGTCTCGGGACAAACATTGACGCACCCTCAATGTTGAGAGTCTGACGTTGTCTGTGACCTTTACCTTGGCCTTAATTGCTTTGACGTATTTGGAGAGCAATAAACCAAACAACCTTCATACCAAGTTTCAGCTTCCTATGTCGACCGCTGCCCGAGATATGGCTAAAAATAGATTTTCGGTTTTGGAGGTCACACGTCAAGCTCATAACCTTGACCTTAAAAATTTGGAAAAGGTGTATAAAGTTAAGCCCACCTCCCCTTTTTTCTTGCTTCTTTGTGTATTTGCAGTATTGCCTTTTTCAGTTTAGATAGGGCTATCTTTCATCTACATTTTGAGCTAAAAGTTGTTCTTGAATGATAATTCAAAACTTCGATTTATTTGACATAACCCCCCCCCCCCCCCCCCCCCCCCCCCCCCCCCCCCCCCCCCCCCCCCCCCCCCCACACACACACACACTTGCATTTAAAGCTGACCCACTTCACTAACAGTCATGATAATATCACAGTGTAATGGTCGATTTCCGCCTAAAAAAAACATGTTGGGAGTTGTCTTTCCTGATCGACAAAATGTGGTGACGTCACTTTTTACTTGAATGTGGGTGGGATAAAACATTACGGTAAGTGCAACATCAGCAAGCCTAAGTACAAATTGTAGCATGAACTAGGCACAGCAATAACAAGCGCATCACCGAGCGGCTGCAACGCCGCACGGCAGATATGTTCTCTGCCCGTTCAGCCCACCCCCCACCCCCCCACTCCCCCGCCTTCCTTTACCCACAAATCTTAGCCCCACCTTTCTCTCTGTCTCTCTCCACACCGAGTAGCTGACACGCACTGACATTCATTCAATAATTGTCTTTGTCTTACACACTGCTACATCACTACTGAAAGTACTTTCCTCCCTTTTGACACACACGCACACGCACACACACACACACACACACGCGCGCGCGCGCGCGCGCGCGCGCGCGCGCACGCACGCACACACGCATACATACGTGCACAGTGCACACACACACACACACACACACACACACACACACACACACACACACACACACACACACACACACACACACACACACACACACACACACTGAGTAGTTGACACACACTGACATTCATAAGTCACATGAAGTTATAGATTCTCTCTCTCTCTCTCTCTCTCTCTCTCTCTCTGTATCTCTCTCTCTCTGTATCTCTCTGTGTGTCTCTCTCTCTCTCATTCTCTCTCTCTCACTCTTTCTCTGTGTCTCTCTGTCTGTCTGTCTGTCTGTCTGTCTGTCTGTCTGTCTGTCTGTCTGTCACACACACACACACACACACACACACACACACACACACACACACACACACACACACACATCTTATTCGAATCTCTTGTCATTCATGTGGCACACCACCACACAAAGTTTGACGCGAGTCCGACTTTCCGTTCGGAAGATATCTTCGGGACAGACAGAAAAAACAAGGTCATGACCTTGACCTTGAATATTTGTTCGGGTCTCTTGCCATTCATGTGGTACACCACCACACAAAATTTGAAGAGAGACTACGATCTTGATCGGTTTACAATATTTGGATGCACATACGCCAAATCACCTCCATGCTAAGTTTCAACATCCTATGTTTTCCAGTGCTCGAGACATGGCTAAAAAAACAGATTTTCAGTTTTCAAAGTTATTTGCCAAGGTCATGACCTGGACCTTGAAATATTTGTTTGGAATATCTTCCAACTAAGGTAGCACAACATCACATTGAATTGCTTCTGTCTACCCGTTCAGAATACATGATTGCAACAAAAATTTTCCCACCCTCAAATTTTTAGGGTCCAGCTATCTGCTCGACCTTGAACTTGACCCTGATTGTCCTACAAAGTTCGTACGTCAAGGTCATGACCTTCTTGTTCTGATCTCTTGGCATTCTTGCGCCACACCACCATACAAAGTTTGACGCGACTCCCACTTTCCGTTCGGAAGATATCCTTGCGACAGACAGAAAAACAAAACAATAAAACAAAACAAAACGAAACAAAACAAAGCAAACAAAAACAAACAAACAAAAAACAGAACGCGACGAATTTATACTCATTTGCCAGTGGAACTGGGCAAAGAACAATTTAAAAATATATATGAACAAAACGGCCGGGACAGCTATAGATGTTGATGCAGACAAAGTGATTAGGTATGGATTCCAGAGTTTAAGACTTTCAATCAATGACCATAAAGATTGCTGGTGATAGTGTATTTGCAATTGCGGACACACAAAAATGGTTAGTCATGTGTGTGTGTTGGAGTGG
>JADBJO010013406.1:22500-30000 GCA_016801955.1 Conus betulinus | reverse complement strand
GCATTTTTTTTTTTTATAAGGGCGTGTGTGTATATGTGTGTTTACACACCCGCGTAACAACATGCTTTTTAACGGTTTTAAGCTAATAAAGGTTTTTGAGTCTGTGTTGTAAAGCATTTTTTTCATATGCAACTACCCATACTCTGACATAAATTTTGTGCAAGAGAGTGATAACGTGCAGAGCGACACCTATCTGCACGTATGATCGGCGACGGCGCGAAATGGTTTTGAACTTTCATTGGATGTCATTTCTTTTAAATCATGGGCCTGTGACATGCAAAAGCATTCTTTTTCATTCCCTCCATCTCTTCCTGTCCAGCCCGCAAGATCAGCTGGGTTCCTGCCGCGGCACTCCGAAGGAACCCCTAGCCCTCTGTGTGTGTGTGTGTGTGTGTGTGTGTGTGTGTGTGTGTGTGTGTGTGTGTGTGCGTGCTAGCGTGCGCGCGCGCGTGCGTGCGCGCGCGCGCGCGCGCGCGCGCGTGTGTGTGTGTGTGTGTGTGTGTGTGTGTGTGTGTGTGTGTGAGCGCGTTTCTTAGATACCCCCCTCCCCATCCCCATATGCTCACTCTCACCCTTTTTTTTATTCTAAAGAAATAGGAAAAAAAAATAGAAAGAAAAGAAAAAGAACGCCAACATAAAGTTGTGATAGGACCCCCTTCCCCCCCCCCCCCCCCCCCTTCCATCCTTTCCCCCAACCCAGCACCTTCCTGCATTCTTCCTCTCTTCTCTCCCTCCCAACAGAAACTGACTTACGTATAATACTCACGCAGAGGAGTCCTTGGTGGCAGGCATGTTTTGCCGTACCACCATTTTTCGGCAAAAAAACTAAGCCTGAAACACAAGACAATGGGGTAAAAATGTATCAAACATCATTCACACACCCTCCCCCCTCTCTCTTTCTTTTTATCTATCTATCTATCTATCTATCTATCTATCTATCTATCTATCTATCTATCTATCTGCATCCTAATATAGGCGTATGTTTGAGCATATCGGTATATCAGTGTTGCCTTTTCATTAATTGTAATAATCATGACAGAAACGTACAAGCTATGTTCTTGTTGTCATCAATGCCAAAAAAAAGGCATCGCAACAATCCTTTCAAGCATAGGTTGTTGCACGATTATTGAGCGATTTTCGTACACCTTTGTTATGCTAATCGATGGAGAGAACATTTTGAAAATGGAGATTTTAGCAAAAAGAATTACATACTGTTGTAATATTCGATTACATTATTCCCTAAACGAAGCTAAAGCTGGACAAGTTTTGCCTTAAGTCTATCTAATCCTTTTCTTTTCTTGCTGTAAGCATTAAGGTGCACTTGATGACACGACCTTCCAACAAAATGCCATGTGAAAAGACCTCAAACAGCAGAATGCAGCAGAACCATACTTTGCAAATTCACCCCACTGACTTCGAAACCCGTGAAACAAATCATGAAAACAAAGAAACATCACAAAGATTTTCTTTCCATCATTTCTTTAAACGTCCGCTCGTGACAACACAATTTTGTTCTCTGTAATGACAACTCAGAATGTAACGTCTGCACTACTACTGTCGGACCAGCAGGGTAAATCTGCTCTGTCGAGCTCGCTTTGACCAGTACCAAGCCATGCTTTCAACTCTGTCAAAGTTGAACAAGTGCAGGTCATCTGTGTCCCCCGTTGTCTGCACACGGACTGTCAAACCACTTACTGTGGAAAATGTACTTCTTTCCCATTCGACTTACTCAAGATTTGAGTTGGGCCATTCATCACTTTAAGAAAATACAAAGTTTACAAACAAATGGCACGAATGGCACGTCAGAAATATCAATCATTTGATCAGACTTTCAGAATTCTTTTCTTCTCGTGTCACACATGCTCTGTGTAATACCATGAGGCCAAACTCTCGCAGTTCATAAACAAATACTGATTTAGACTCCTATCTCTTGTTCATTTGCCACTGCCATACATAACATTCAGTTCATCATATATCTGACATCTTTCAAATCAAACACGCTGCCTTATTGACTTATGTTTTAAAGCACTCTAAAAAAATGGCAAGAATAGACTTGACCATCAGGACAAGCATGTACAATAATGTACTCTTATTTATCTAAAACTTT
Source organism: Conus betulinus (assembly GCA_016801955.1). Lineage (NCBI taxonomy): Eukaryota > Metazoa > Mollusca > Gastropoda > Neogastropoda > Conidae > Conus > Conus betulinus. The sequence goes on along the minus strand of JADBJO010013406.1, from coordinate 27,893 downwards.
TTTTTTTTTAAAAAAAAACACTTCCAATGTTCGCAAAGTGGCCATTTCATGACACAATGCAACTGTAGTTAATACTATATCATTTTCTTCGTGGGGGGAGTGGGGTACGGAATGGGGAGGGGTTTGAATAAATCTGGCAACCGATTTATTACTGCCTCATATCCAGATGATAACAAAAATACAATATCATGTACCTTGCCGAATAATAAAATGCTATTTTTAATACGTTGCTTCGCATACGATGCATGAAAAAAAAAATGCTTGTCACACAGCCAATTTATTTGATATGATACTTTCTTACACGATGTCTCGCCATAGAAATCGCCCAGATAACACTTTCGAAAGAGCTGCTTCGGTGGTGTCACTGCGCTGTTGAAAATGCTCCTATCTTGTTCGATACTATGAGCGCCGGCTATGGTTAAAATTGGACGTAACCGGACTGCCCTACTGTAACCCTAGTGGGCGGTCACTTTGTTGAACTGTAGCGAACGAAGGCAGGCAGGCAACGAATTTGGCGGGGGAAAACTCCTGTATCGATTCAAAATGGCGCCGGAAAGGTTGTGTCGCAAAGACTGTGATTCAAATCAGAAAAAGAATCGGGAAGACCAAAAGGATACGCTTTCTCAAGTGGTAAGTATACCACTACTGCTGCGAAAAATACATTTTCTCCCTTGTCTCATCAAAAAAAGAGTTGTTTCTGGCTGACGTTATCTCCTCAGTTTGCAAGACTGGTTTGAGCTGTGCAAGTGCTTCTGATGGTATTTTTAGAAATGTGTCGGGTTGCTGTAAGTGTGAAAAGACCAGAAGATGCATCTTCAGATATTCAGGCATGATTTTTTTTTCCTGCTTTTCAGGGGTTTTAAGCAGCTCTTCGATTTTTTATTTTTACATATCTGTTCATTTATTTATTCATATTTCTTGTACTTTTTTTAATTCATTGATTTATTACTATTTTCTCTTTGGGGAGGGAGGTGGTTTCAGCTGGAAAATGAAAAACGGTCCTCCGGAAGAGTGGAGGGGAGGTGAAGAAGAAATCGAATACAGCATGGTACAGTACGTCATACCTCGACCCACCCTCTTCCCCCTCACTTCCTCTAACCACTTACTCCTACTCCCTCCCGTCTGATACCCAGTCTCCCTCCCCTGATACATGTCGAACCTTTTGAGGACTTGCGGGGCAGGTTTAGCGGGCGCGCGCGCTTGTCTGTCGACACAAGGCCGATCTCCGCGTGACACTTGCGCAACATTTTCACGACACCGCTATATATTTAAACCCTTTACCTGCAAATAAAAACTTAATTACAGAACAGTTTAGCTGTTGATTACACCATAGTAAAATACACACACTTCAAGTTTGCTGTTACAATAAAAGGTAATGAATTACATAATTCAAAAAGAAAAAAAAATACTTGTGTATTATCTTAATCTGGCTAAATTATTAATAGGTTGATAAATAGATAAAAGAATAAATAAGATGAATTAATCAGTAAGTAGATACCAAAGAAAGAATAAGTAAATAAATTATACGAATGATGAGCACACACACACACACACACACACACACACACACACACACACATTTGGAACCCCTGGTTGTGGTTGGCTGTTTCTCGGGCAGCAGAAGTCTGCAGGTGGATCCCCGACCCATCTAGAGACCATAGTTTAACACGGTCAAGAGAGCCCCCAACGAATCAAGGTGCTTTCCCCCCATGGCAGGACGGTCGTAGCGTGGTTTCACCACTAGCATTTCTTCATCGCCACCTGACGGCGCTCCTTCGCGCTAGGAGGTGGATGATTCGTATCACGCGCCTCCGATCCAGGATTGGCTGACAACGAAGCCAATCAGTGGCAACCGCCAACCCCAGTCCGCCAGCTCAAGGCCTGTAACTCGTGTCGGCGGTAACCAGGGAAGCGGAAAGCGTCCTCCCACTTCTCTGCGGAAACCGTTTCCCCAAGAGAAAAGCCGGCAAGCAATCACAGGTCGAGAAGGAGATCAGCTCCGCACTGACGTTGCTACAAGTATGAAAACAAAAATGACAATTCCAATCTCATAGTGATGATGATGATGATGATAAAAAATGATAATAACGATGATGGTAGTAATTATTTTAATTATTCCTATTATTATCATCTTTATTTCCTTAACTGTAAGAAAAGATAATCGGTTGAAATTTAAGAAATATATGAATAGATGAACAAGATGAAATCTAAGAATATACGAGTGAATAAACACACACACACACACACACACACACACACACACACATACACATACACATATATATATATATATATATATACACACACACACAGACAGACAGACAGAATCAATTTAACAAATAGCTATAATATGTAAACCTCCCCCTGTTCCTACTGTAAAGAAACGCACAAGGGGGATCGGGTTCGGGGGGAAGTTGGACAAGGTGCGCGCGCGCGCGCGCGCGTGCGTGTGTGTTAGAGAGAGAGGAGAGAGAGAGAGAGAGAGAGAGCCACTGGCTGTGGCTGTACACCACAAATTATGCGCCAAGGCCTTAAATAAGGAGTCGAGTACTTGTAGAATTGTGCAATCGGATAGTTTTGAGAATTTTCGCTTTGTGTTTTTTTGAAATGCAAATTGTTGTTCAACATAGACATACGCTATATTCAGCAAAGAATGATTTTCACATTAATTTAACATTGCTCTAAGACTAAATTAGTACTTTTTATTTTAACCAGTGGTCATAAATTGTCCAATGTGGGGAAAAAAGGGGGATGAGTTTCTGCTCCTGTCATGATTGTCAAAAATCATGTCTTAAAAGGGGTGGGTTTGGAGAAAAACAATTAACAAAAAAAAAAAAAAAAAAAATCACGTGTGAAATATAGGTACCCTTTATCATGATAAGAGATATGAATGTATATGAGAGTGGTTCCCGACAAAATTTGGCAACGGTCCATCCCATATAAACATGGGTTTTCAAGAATACGTTTTCAGTTGTCTGAATTGCAGGAAGGGAGACAACTAATCGTCAGCGCAGTGATTTCACTGTACTCACATTAACCATGCACAAACTGCTTGTAATTTCAATTTGAGCAGGTCATTGTGTATACAGATGGAGCGACTCTTTTGTCACATCCTTTTTTTCACTTGGGGGTGATTCCAAGAATTTTCAGTGTTTCAGTAACTTTTTAGGGAGTACTTCATATCAAACTTTAAAACAAAAAAAAAAAAAAGTTTAGTTGCAGCACACTGGATACTCTTTTTTTCATCCTGCACTTATTATGACCATATCGTGTTTCAGAAATACTAGCAAAATATTGTGGACAAGGCTTCAACAGCAAGAGTCATTTGAATGCAGGCTAAAATCGCAAACAGCTGTTGCAAGGCATCACCGAGCTAATAGCAGCTGCTGTCAAAGGACTCACAGAATTAACCTAAGTGGGTAAGTGCCATGTAAACTGTTCAGTTGAGTTGGAAATTGATTGTTGTTGTTCGTGTGGGGATTATTTCTTCAAGCGAGTCAGAGAAAAGTTGTGTGCAGGCTGCACACCAAAAATTAATGCACCGATGCCTGGCTTAAGGGGTCGACTATTTGTGTACTGGTGTAATTAATTAGATTGCTTTTGAGAATCTTTATTGTGTCTGAAAATTGATTCTCCTCATTTTCTTTCATATGGCAATCAAGTTCAAACCAGGTGACTCCCAGCAGAATGATTAAAACAAAAGAAATCTTTGAGCTGGCGCAAAGATGGGGTCACGGGTGAGTGCAAAGGCGTGAAATGTACCATCAAGTCACTGAGGGGAAGATCATGTATTTGAAGACTGTTACATCATCGGTGAAAATCCCCCAAAAACCAGGGAAAAAAATGGCTGGAAGTCCACGCTTTCGATGAACGAAAGGGCTGACGACCTATAGTCACCTCAGCGGGACAATAACGCTACTTTGAAATCAAAAACACTGCCGGGTTATTGTGTGGCATCATGCTGGATGAGAAATCTGTCTTTGCCAGTATCTATCTACATCCTGCTTCTCTTCTTCTTCCTCTCGTCCCTCTCCCCCTCCTCCTCCTTTCTATATTTCATCTAGTAGTAGTAGTAGTAGTAGTAGTAGTAATAATGTTACCACCATCATCATTATCATCCTTACTATTACTATTAATATCACTATTATCATTATCGTCATTATTATCATTATATGATGATGATTATTATCATTATGATTGTTATCATTAATATTGTTATTATTATTTTAACTCGCGTTGTCTTTCTCAGCAGCCGCATTGTCATTCTACATCTATTTTGCGCCCAGTTTAAGGAGATGATGAGTGACTGTTTATTCTTTTTTTCTTTGTCATAATTGTGTTTTCTTGCCTGAAGAAGAGCAAAGAAGTCGAAACGTGTCGTGTCATTGTCTTGTAATTTGTTTGTCTCTTTTGTTCAGCGGAATGTTAATTTTTCTTCTAAATTAGATGATGATGATTGTTGTTGTCGTTGTTGTTGCTATCATCGTCATCACCATCATCATTGCTACTATAATCTTCGTTTTAACCATCCTCTAACCCTCTCCTTACTCTTCTCCTGTCAGTATTGTTACTATTATTACTACAGTTTCTACTGTCACCTCTGGTAGTATTGCCATTAAATGATAACACTCCCGCCATTATAAATGTTATTATCAGTAGCAGGAACGTTCACTTTATTTGTTTTTTTTTCATTATTATTGTTATATTTACTCTTTTCACCCATATGGCCTCCCCTCCCAGTAGCCTGGTTTACATGGCACATGCATTTTGCGCCCAGTTTGTGGAGATGAGTGACTGTTCGACCCTCATCATTGTCTTGATTGTTCTTTGTCTTGGCTAAAAAAAAAAAAAAAAAAAAAAAAAAAAGACCGCAGAAGCCCAAACGCGTAGTGTTTGTTTTGTAATTTGTTCTTTCGTTTTAGAGGCTTTGTTTTGTTTTTTTTTTTGTTTTGGGTTTTTTTTGTTTCTTTTTTTTTTTTTTTTTTTTTTTTTTTTTTTTTTGGGGAGGGGGGGGGGGGTCACGAACAGACGCTATAGCGTTTTTCGATGACGATAATCTTGAGTAAACAAAAACTGGGCACATCTTGCAGAAGTTAAATACTGGTGGGACTTGGAAAGTCATGTCTGTCTTGTCTGAAAAAGACCCAAGAGGCCAAAACGCATATTGTTTGCTTGAAATTCGTTCTTTCTTTTGGAGGCATGGTGTGTGTGTGTGTGTGTGTGTGTGTGTGTGTGTGTGTGTGTGTGTGTGTGTGTGTTGTTGTCGTTGTTGTTTCTGTTGTTTTTTTTCATTTTGTTTAATTTTGTTTTAATCGTGAATTAAAAAAAAAAAGGCACATCTTGCAGAAGCCACATTCTTGTGGAACTTTGAAAGTCATGTGCACACGCAGATG
>JADBJO010013406.1:15000-17500 GCA_016801955.1 Conus betulinus | reverse complement strand
ATGTCAGTTTGAAGAAGCAGAAACAAAAAGCAAGCTGATAAGCTAGTCAATCGAAACAACACACACACACACACACACACACACACACACACACACACACACACACACACACACACACAGAGAGAGAGAGAGAGAGAGAGAGAGAGAGAGGAGAGAGAGAGAGAATTTTTTTTATTTTCGAGGATAATAGATACGCACTGATGTGTGTGTGTGTGTGTGTGTGTGTGTGTGTGTGTGTGTGTGTGTGTGTGTGTGTGTGTGTGTGTGTGTGAGAGAGAGAGAGAGAGAGAGAGAGAGAGAGAGAGAGAGAGAGAGCTACTGAACAAACTTCTTACAATAGGATGCAGCTGGGAAGGAGACCAATTAAAAAAACAATTCTTTCACACACGCACACACACACACACACACACACACACACACACACACACACACACACACACACACACACTGAAAAGAAACTAACTAAAACTAAACTCTTGCAAAGGAATGTAGCCATGAAGCAGTCCAATTAACTTGTTTAATCATATTTTATGCAGTGCAACTGACAACAAATGTACATAGCAAGGAGAGTGAAGGTTACTCTGTGTGTGTGTGTGTGTGTGTGTGTGTGTGTGTGTGTGTGTGTGTGTTGTTGCGTTCTTGCGGGTTTTTTTTTTTTTTTGAACTTTTTTTTTTCAAATTATGAAAAAGTGAAAATCTAACCTAATTTAGGTCAGTTTCGGGTTTATTCTTTACACACGCACACAAAAAGATAATAATGAGAAATCGCAGTAGACTTTGATACTTTTCGGTTCCGAAAACCATGGTACGTTTTGTTTCATGTCCGACTTTCAGCAACTCATATATAACTTTACTGAGTATATTCAGCTGAAATATTTTTTTCTTTTACGATATAATATAAAAAAATGCCATCAAAAGAAATAAAGTAGAATGTTCTCAAATTTTAAAAGAGCATTGTTTCCAAAATGAGACTCGATGATGTCTTGTTTTACAATGTTACATTGTTGCACCTGTCTTTAATGCCTTCTCTAACTGTTCCAGAAAATAGTTCACCCGCCCACATCTTCAAAACCTCATTACAAATATGTGGCATAAATGAACGGCGAGACGATTATCAATGTCATTTATGATGTGTTATGGATTTTTATTCTCTTCCATTTCGGTAAACACAGTACTCGTTCCTTTTGGAAGAAACTGCTTTTCATTAAAAAAAAAAAAAATGAATGATGATGAAAACAATTTTTTGACTCAAAGAAGTTCCCATAGGTGCAAGGTTGCTGACCAGCGCGGTTCTTGGTTCTCACCGAAGACATTGTTTCGTCCACCAGGGGCTGTGTAGTGGTTCGTCTTTGTTGTCATGCTAACAGAACAGACTCACCAGGCGATTGTCCCTGGCTGTCAGTGATAATAGTTTTAGGGCGCTGTCATCCCTCCCTCCCCCGCCCCTCCCTGTCCCTCCCTCCCCACACCCTACCCCTGATCATCCATGCATTCAGTGTTTATAGACCGCTCGTTTCCCTGCACTCCACGCCAACAAGAAAAGATGGCCAGCCGCAAAGGCGGAGTGGTTAGCGTCGCGATCTCCCGGTGGGGAGGTTGAGGGTTTCACTCCCATGGGGACATCCAATTTCACCTATTCCAGTTTCACCTATTCCAGTTTCAGCTGTGGTCTCAGGAAGGCCAATTTCACCTACTGTGATGTATCTTAAGGGTTAGTTTCACCTACTGTGGTTTCTGCGCTATATGAGGGACAGACGGACAGCCTACCAACTCATCAAGCATACCAACGCATTAAACAAAGAAGTGACCATCCAGAATTAATTTTCGCCCCCCCCCCCCCCCCCCCCCCCCCCCCCCCCCCCCCCCCTCTGTTTGTGCTGATAAATTTTATGCTCCATGGTTGCAGAGAAGACAAATGAACCAGTGTGTACGAGTCGGTGAAGGGACTTAGTAAATTTCGCATTTCAACACTTTACAAAAGTACGAGTCAGTGAAGTTATGAGAAAAGACTGAGTCAATTTCACATTGAAGTTATGAGAAAAGACTGAGTCAATTTCACATTGAAAAATAAAAAAGTGGGCAAGACATGCAGAGTGAGAACAAGAAAAATACAGTTCACGGGTCCACAGGTCGAAGTGAAATTTGACGGCTTGCCAACCCAGAGGTAGGTGAAATTGGACTTTTGGCAAATTCTGTAAAAAGGGGGGGGGGGGGGGGGGGGGGACAACTGAGTAGGTGAAACTGCACAGGTCAGGGGCAGCCATCTTGCTAATTTGAATAACAAAGCGTAGGTGAAACTGGAATGGGTGAAATTGACGCCCCCATTCCCATCAGAGCCATGTGACCCGACCGGCTCCTACCCTGGGCTGAGTTTGCCACAGGCTCAGCTGAGAGGACTTGGACATCACAGTCGAGTTTCAACCACTAAATGGATGCAGCTCACAGAGTTTTGCTCAGATTTCCTGACCAACTCTGCGGGTGTGTGTCTGTATCTTTCGGG
>JADBJO010013406.1:0-10000 GCA_016801955.1 Conus betulinus | reverse complement strand
TTTCTTCGTTCTCTGACGAATTGAATGAGCTATATATACACGCATTATGACAACCGGAAGTGTGCGTTATGTCTTGAAAGTAGGTCACCAAACACCGCGACTTCTGTCACGTTGAAGAATACAAACATGCAGGTTTCTCAAGCACTTTTGAAGTTCAGAAGACCTTGAAACTTGGCACATGGCAAGTATTTAACAAGATGTTGTCAAGCATGTCTCATTTAATCGCCTTTACAAAAGTCAAGGTCACATGAGCTATCAAAATGCATGGAAAATTGACATTTCTGTTCAACCTTTTTTATTTTATTTTTTTAATTGGTGAGTGACTTTGATCTGTGATAGAGTTATGATCACACTATATGTTATATAGAAAAACAATGTCAGGAAAATACACATTATCACACTTATTATTGCTTTAGTTAAACCCAATAATGTCATCAAATCACTTAGGTTTTTTTTTTCTTTTTTGTTTGTTTTTTTTTACCCTCCTCTGCCACCCGCCTCTTTTTTATTTTTCTTTATTTTTTCTTCTTTTTTTTTTTTTTTCTCCTGTTCTTTTTTTTTTCTTCTTCTTCTTTATTTCTTTTTTTTTTTTCATCTTTTTTCTTTTTTTTTTTTTGTGCCTTTTTTTTTTTTTCCTTTTTCTTTTTTTCTTTTTTTTTTTTGGGGGGGGGGTAACTCTTTTCAGCATAGGGAAAAAAAACAACCAAACCAAACAAAAACAAACAACAAAAAACTAGTAAAACACATTATTTTCTTTCTCTCACCACATTCACCCTTCATGGACAATCACATTTGTTTGGACATTTTTTTCTGAACGTTACAATTACTCTCCCTTCCTTTTCCCATTCATCCGTCATGGACATCAAATCACTTAGTTAATTATTGGGGAAAACAGTTAGGCTACATTTCAAGCACAGACAAGATTACACAGTAGCTGAGGTATAGTTGTTCTGATTTCTTGGTGAGCCTGAACACAAGTCACGATGAGGCTCTTACTTCTGGTTTCTGAGTGGATTTTCAGGCCAAGGTAGATCTGCTGTGGGGTCTCTCTCTGTCTACTGTGTCGAGAAGTAGCTCCAAGATTTGAAGATTTCTTGAAGTTAAAAGAAAGTAGCTGTGCGATCGTCAAAACTGCCTGCCTGTTTGGCTGATTGTCCTCTTCCATGCCACCGCGCGCCCATTCAATATCATACCAACAAATGTTTGTAGAAGCAATGGTACAGCAGCGTCCTGACATCCACTTTCCAACTTCCCATTGAAAGAATGATCCGTCTTGGCTAGTTCACGTCTGATGTGTTGAGGAGCAGCCTTGACTAACTCCAGAGCATCAGAGTCGTAGGAACATGCTTTTCTGAATAGCGTCACCAACATCTTTGTCAAACATCAGAACATACCCTTTACCTTGCTGTGTAGCAATCAGATCGGGAATGGCAGATAAAAAAAAGTTTGTTACGCAGCCGAGTGGAATGCACGTCAGTGTCTTCAGCTCCAAGTTCATACAAGCGAGATGTATACAGTTTTACCAACTGTGGCATGCTGAACACAGCTGCAGTAGTATCGTTCTCGCGGTAACTCTCGACATAAGCGACCAGCTCTGCAAAAGCCAATGCTTGTATTTGCTCATCTTTGCTCTGGGTGGATGAGTCTATGCTGTTTGCACGCCTGTAGAATGTAATCAAGCAGGTAGCATGATACATGGCTTCTGTTGCAATCATATCGCCAGCAGACAGTTTTGCCAGGATACTGTGGTCTTTGAGCAGTTCTGCATACTGGGTCACTTTGGATTGCACACTCCATGTCATCACCTGATGTTTTTACCTTCAGACTTGCCACAAAAGAAACACATTTTTGTGTCAGGTTCATGCAGATCAGGAGGCTTTTCGTGAGTTTGCCTTGTTTTCACTGGACTACATGCTGACTGATTTAGTCTGTTTGAAGCGTTTTGCTTTTCCAGCGCCTTCCTCCTCTTTCTTGCCAGCATTGTTCTGCTGACTTTGTTTTCTGCATGTGACATGCCATTTGGCCGAGTGCGACGAAAATGTCATTTCAAATCCGCCTCCTTCATCCAGACAAGAGATGTCAACAGAAATGTTAGGCTGTTCCTGGATTTGTTGAAATCCTTGGAGAACCTCACCCACGTATTGGTACCAATGCCAGCTTTTGTCTCCTGGACACTGGGGACCATTCTTTTGGGTATAGGGTGTGTACTCTTGACACAAGCAACAGAAGTCCCAGTTAATTTTTACGGTTCCTTGATTGTCACTGCTTGCAGAGCTGGAAGAGGGTTGTTCACTGTCACAGTTGTCAATATGGCGATGTGCTCGTTTCCGAGATCCACCTGCAATAAAAACAATAATGGCAATGAATGTTTATGGTCTAATCTCTAAAAAAAAAAAAAAAAAAAAAGTGTTCATTTCAACAGCATTTATCAATACACAACCGTGTCCATGAAAAGGAAAAACATAAAAAAGATCTCCCACTCCCCAGCCTTTGGGTGGTAAATGGCTAAGCGCCTAGGATCAGACAACATCACGATCCCGTGTATGCCATATTGCGGTATGCACGTTAAAGATCCCACGGTAACATTTGGCTCGTTTACCCTGGCAAAATTTGGATACAAAAAAGTAAATGTAGTTTAAAAACACACCACACATACCCATATGCGTTGGATTTGGACAAATATTGTAAGCAACGCGATGCGCCTAACCTGCAGCACCTTTGCACGCCCATGAATGTGTCAAGTCAGTGAGTAATTGCGCATGAATGCAGTGCATGAAAATCCGACCCATATGGCATCTAGGTATTGAAATTGTAAAGCGCCTTGAGCAAATGCCTGACGTCTGGAATCGCGCCATAGAAATGTTTGTCTTTATTATTTTTTTTTTTTTTGGTCTTCAACATTTTTAAAAATTCATTTTAACATGTTTATAAGTACAAACAAAAAAACATACAAACATATGCACAGTGAAAAAAATGTCATTTCTATTATAAAAAAGATAATACAGACATTTATTATTATTATTATATATTATTACAGATATATTGTGGCATGCAATTGTAATTATTTTCAAATAAAACTTTAAATGTGAATTGAAAGCATGTGAAGTCAGGTCTTAATTGTGATTTTACTGTTTACTTACTTGCCATTTTGCTGACAACTGCCGGTTTCTGAAGTGCCTTCCCAAAAGTAGAGAGATTCACTCTGTTGCCCACTCTGCGAATCAAAATAACATGCAGGTTTCCCAGCAGTCAAGTATAAGAAGACATCGCCAGCACGTTCCTCTGTACGCGCGAAGCGATGCACGTGTGGAAACTGACACGGCGGGGTCAAATTTACTGAGCGTAGAGAAGGGGGCGAGGTCAGACACCAAGTATAAACATCCGCGATGCAGGCGGGTGCGGTACAGACAGCCCTGTCGTCAACAGCCAACCTCTTCACCTTTGATTAATTATAGCGGGACACTGAACAGACTCAACTCGTGTATATGAAGATATATCTGAAGAGAAAAAAATGCTGAACACGATGGTGTATTTTGTTTGCTTTTAACACGACCTGCAGCTTTAGAATCTACGACTCTATACTAATGGTACAGTACGTCAAACCTCGCCCTCCACTGACGCATGCTGAACCTGTTGAAGACTTGGGGGGGCTGGTTTAGCGGGCACGCGCTCGTCTGTCTGACTGACAAAGGCCGATCACTGCGTGCCGCTTGTGCTCCACTCTCATGTCACCCTTTCCCTCTCTCTCTCCCTTCCCTTCTGCACATGCCAACACACAGGGAATTTCTGCTGCCAGTCGCTGACACGTATTCATCACCCCCCACCCCCCACCGCCGCCGTCAGTGACACCACTGTCACTGTCACCAGAGTTGGTGATATCCCTGGAAGCAAGATCGCTATGTGTGTGTGTGTGTGTGTGTGTGTGTGTGTGTGTGTGTGTTTTTAAACCTTTCAACTGCAAACAAAGACTTCATAAAATAACAGACGGTTTCTTGATTACACAAAAGTAAAAGTAGCCTACACACGTTGGGTTTGCCATACCACTAAACGTTAATGTATTACAGAATTAAGAAAAGCAAAACTTTCGTTCCATCTTAATTTGGCTGAATTGTTTACTAAGTCGATCAATGAAGGAATGGATGCCGTGTAGGGTACACAAGGGAAGAGAATCTTTACGATGAATTGGGTAATCGGGTGAGGGCCAGGAGGGTGGCATGATAGGTAAGCGGTGAAGACTGAAGACTACACACACACACACACACACACACACACACACACAGAGAGAGAGAGGGGTGCGCCGGCGTGCACTCGGCCATACACACACATGTGCGCTCGGTCACACATGCATGCATACGCTCATAGTACATCACACACGGCGGCTACCTCTCGCTGGGGGCACTGGCAGGGCAGACAAACACACTGGCAGTTTTCGGAAAATCTCGCACTGCAAGGTAGTTCGCGCCAAAAGATTATCATTATTATTATTACTGTTATTATTATCATACTTACATATAGCGCCTATCCTCGGCTAGAAAACAAGTTCTAAGCGCTTTACAACCCCCACCCGTTTACACAATGGGCTGCCTACCTGGGTGGTGCCGACTGAAGAGCTGCCAGCTGGCGCTTCATTCAGTCGTTTCCCGTGTCATCCAGTCTATACCGTTCACGCAAGTTTCCTTACTTTCTTCATGCTTTCCATTTCTCACGCAGGGTGCATGCTATGTGTAACGTGTCATCCATACCAACGGCCAAACTGGTCTTCTGTACCAAAGTTGGTGATGGGATTTTACATGTGTGCTAATTGTTATGGGTGCGTTCACACACGACGAAACTCGGTTTACAGTCTCATTCGAAGGACTGTGTGGGAAATGCAGTCAGAACCAATGTTAACTCTGAGGGAAAAATCCCCCGGTACCGAAACGGCCCGGCGGAGATTCGAACCCGCAACCCCAGTATCACCAAGATTGCGAGTCTGGTGCTCTACCACCGAGCTGTTCCGACCCCCTTCTATAATTCCTATTTTTACCGTTTGCTCTTTTTTGAAATGTAAAGCGCTGTTGAACATTTTATGGAATATGCGCTATTGAAATAAACATTATTATTATCATTAACTCATGTGTGTGTGTGTGTGTGTGTGTGTGTGTGTGTGTGTGTGTTTCCTCATTCTCTCTTGCTTTCTACCAAATCATGATGCGCATGATTTTGGCGGTGTCGGCGGCGCACCTGGCCTGTTATGTCCGAGGGTTGGGGAGATGGTGGCCGATCACGGGCCTCTTAAATGTCTTGACTTGTGCTGCGGTCAGCTGGTCAGCAACTCCGACCACGTTGTCCTGTAGTGTTTGCTGCATGTCTCTGTTGGTAATCATCGGCTTTTTGTCACTCCACCTGTCACACTTTCCTGTCATGGGTCTGTGGTGATCTGGGGAATGTCTCATCCAACGGGAGCGTGCAATGTCATCAGTCCAATTTAGTGTTTATATTCCTCAAGAATGTTTGACACGTCTGTTCTTGCACATATATCGCACATTTCTCCCGTCACTTCCGGGGCATCCCCCAAGTGTAGATGATCGTGTTATAAAAGTCTGATGTTGCTGTTGTTGACGATAGTTACAGATGAAGTCAGTGTAGGTAATTGTTGATGGCAATTGTGGTGGTGATGGTGGAGATGATGATTGTGACCAAGCACATTTTGGGTTGTTCAGTGCTTGGCATCAGACTGTACACATAATTGTTTGGAAATGTTACTACTTTCTCTGACCGTACACATAAAACTATGGGAACAAAATGGTTTTTAGGTTATGGTAACATGTTCTTTTTGACCACACATGTACAATTGTAGTGCAATGTTCTTACCGTACACACATGAAATGTTTGTAACAAGACTTCTGTAACAGAGCACATAAAATTGTAGTGATATGCAATACTTTCTGACTTAACAACAAGGTGTAGTGACATAGACGAACTGGAAATAATGGAAAGTTTCATACTCTTGAGAGAAGGTAAACACATAATTATGGACATGAGCATGTCGGTAAATGAAAGTGTGATAAGGCGTTATTGTGGTGTTCTCATCCCAACCGATCACTGTGTAGATGTGGTGGAGGGTGGGGGGTGGGGTGGATAATGAGGAACGAGTCTGGTACCATGTCAAGCAATTTCATCCATGCCTTTAAAACAATTTTCACGCTAAATGTAGACCAAAGCTGGATGTATTTTCCACAAAGTCTTGGTTCAAATAGAAAAAAGATTATCATGTCTGAGACTGGGAAAAAATCGCCTATAGCGGAACATCTCAGAACAAGGCCTTCGCAGAGTCTGTTGTGAAGTGTTTCATACAAATATCTACTCTGTCAGAATGTTTCATAATGAGTTTCTTTCCCCATACAACTTCTCCACAAGCCGAATCTCTTGAGAGAAGCCATCTCCGACTGTTTGATGAAACAAGAACACGATTTATGAACAATACTCGACCAATTCGTACTATCTTTAATAAATGAATAGTTGTAGATAAGTAAATGAGTAGTTTAAATAATAAATAAATGAAAAGCTTAATCAATAAAGAAGTTTGGCAAGCAGTTCTTCCGTCTTCGAGACAATGATTTGTCAAAGATTCAGTTTTTTTCTTAAAGTGTGGAGATTAGAGCTGGAATGGGGATGTTGGAAGAAATGAGACATGAAGGAAAAAGGCGTTTAAGAGAGTGCAGGATAATTTAAAATAGGCACATGTGCAGACCATTAACATCTGCCTTCAAAAGACAGAACATGTTTAACACACACCAAAGACTATGCGGTATGCTATCCGCTCGGCAATGGTTGCCCCTTAACACAGAAAAGCATCTCGGTGTTCACCCGGCAATTGTCACCCCTCACAACAGTATAGTGCCTGATATTAAATGTTCTGTGTTCTGGGTATTCCATTATTGAACTTTAGGACAGTAAAGAACTCGAGAATCCAGAGTTGTTGCCCCTTGGATTAGTTCAGTGCTGTAGATCGAGAATCCAGTGTTATAAAGCTCTATTCTAGCTACTAAAGACAGCTTAATGTCTAAGAACTTGGCTGTCACACCTTTCTTTTCTTCTTTGTTGTTGTTGTTGTGTTGTTATTGTTGTTGTTGTTGTTTCTTTGCTTCTTCATTTCTTCGTTCCTAAACTAAATGATGTTAACCATTGTTAGATTTTTGCTCATCTGTTTCATTCCACTATCAGAGTAGTAGCCACATTCCGTCTTCGGGGCGTATTGCCGCCCATTTAGACAGTACAGGCCGAGAGTCCTGTTTCGCTTTGTTTTCTTTCGGTTTTGGATCAGTCCATGGCCTCCCCCTATTACAGCATTCTGCTGAGAACAAGAGAATTCAGTAGGCGTCCTACTCGATTCTCTCACCTGAAAATACCATACTGTTGTAGATTGATAGATCTAGTCCAGTGTTCAAAAGTGCTCAGTTGTCTTCTTTTACGATAGCATAGTACGGGAAATCGCATCAGGACAACTACTCAATATCTATTGTACATATGTGCGTAGTGTGCGTTATGCGTGCGCATACGAGTGCACACACACACACACACACACACACACACACACACACGCACGCACACACACACACACACACACACACACATATATATGTATATATATATATATATATATATATATATATATATATATACATACATACATACATACACACACGCACGCACTGCGTGTGCGTCCATGCAATAACAAACAAGAGCACAGTTTGTGAAAAAATAGGCATATTCACAGGCATATGCTTCGTTCTCCGCCATCAGTCGCTCCATTTGAAAGTTTTGAAAATATGCATGTACGCCTAACGATCTTCCCATACACCACATTCATATTAACCATTTCTGTCTCTTCCCACTGTTTTCTTCTTTTTCTTGTATCATTCCTTTTGTAATTTAGATGTGGTGTTGATACGGGCAATTAGCATATTCGAAGGCAGTGTTATGGAGCGTTTTGCGTCTGCGTTTGTTTGCCGTAAGGAGCATGTAATTGTCTCACCATGGCAGTACGAGTTATCGTTCCCGTTTATTTTTTTTTGTCAAGTATTCCCTGTCGAATTTGAAATTTCCTTTCATATGCAGTCAAACCGAGCGAAGTTGTCTCATTTGTGTTCCGTTCTACTGTGTGGTCTGTTTGACAACATTCAAGATGTTTGTTTTTTTCTTAAACCGGGCCAATCTTCAATAGATATCGATTTGTGTTTGTTCATTTCGAAGTTGTAGTTCCTGTTTACGTTTAGCCTACATAGCACAGAGAGTACGCAGACAAGATTGGGCAATTATTTTTTATTATTTTTTTTTTGGAGGATCTACTTTTTCGTTTCTGTATGCTTATGTCTTTGTATGTGGTAGGCGGATTAGTGACGTAAGCATCTGTCATGTAATGCGGAGCGATATTTCGTATGCTACGCGATTACATGAGACAGTACAGATTAACAAAAAGATTATTGATTCGTGCGTTACACTATAGGTTAGTCGTGTGACACAAGGGAGCGTATTGACTGAACGTGGCCCAGGGTTTGAGTGAAATTTTTAACACTGTTCACGCGATTTGAATATAAACAGGCGTTGACCTGTATCGGTGCGCACTCTGAGAATGGAACAGACGATTTAGATGAAGAAGAGGCGGACTGTGCCCAATGATAAAGGCAGAGGCCTAATACATACAGAAGTATGTGAATTGTAGTTGAATGACCGGTACTCAAGCCGTAAGTATCTAATTTTATATTGTGAGAATCTAGATGATTCTCCATTTTGTTTTAACGGTTTATTGTCGGAACCGAAACTATGTTTGAAAAATTGAAGAGTTCAAAAATGTTAAAGTGTAACATGACTGCTAACTGGCTGGCAGTGTTTTGAACTCGTGTTTATCCGGTTTGTTATAGCTGGGCCGACTCCCCATACAGAGAGAGAAAGAGAGAGAAGAAGAAAAGGATAAAGAAAGGGAAGAAAAGGATAGGGAAAGACAGAGAGAGAAAGAGAGAGAAGCAGAAAAGGATAGGGATAGACAAAGAGAGAGGGAGAGGGAGCAGCATGAGAAAGAATTAAAAGCCATGGAGTTAGAGTTAGAAAGTAAGAAGCTTCAGCTTGAAATGGAGAAATTAAAAGCTTTTGGTGTAACAGACAATGGTTCTGCGCAGGGTTCTGGTGATGCGAAACCTATTTCTGGTCGTTCTCCTTATATCCCCAAGATGCCTGTCTTTGATGAAAACAAAGATGAGATTGATGCATTTTTGTTTAGATTTGAGAGTCATGCTACTTCTTGCGAGTGGCCCAAAGATAAGTGGGTATTGTATATTGCGTCTCTTTTCAAGGGCAGTGCGTTGACGCTGTATCATTCTTTGGCAGCGAAGGATAATTTAACATGGGATGAACTTAAGGATGAATTACTTAAGCGTTACCGGTGTACCGCCGAAGGATTTCGCGAGAAATTCCGTACCGTGCGTCCGGAGAAAGGCGAGTCATTTCCTGCGTATTTGATTCGGTCTGCGCATTTTCTTGATCGGTGGATTGACTTGTCCAAAACTAAAAAGGATTATGCGGAACTTCGTGATCTGTTTTTGCGTGAGCAGATTTTGAACAGCGTTTCAAAGGACTTGGCTGTTTTTCTAAAGGAAAGGGTCGCGAGCGCTGAAGAAATGTGCGAGCTTGCGGAACAGTACAGGACTGCGCATCCTGATCGGACGTTTGCCCGCAAGGGAACGGACACGGTTTTTGATGTAAATGTCGCTTCCTTCGCACATCACCAAAACAGTGTTGGTTCAGATCGTGGATTTGGCTCTTGGCGTTCAAATCAGAACCGTAATCGTTACCGTGGAGGTCAAAATTCCCGCGGTGGTCAAAATTCTCGTAGCGGACGGGATCATGGCAGCCGGTTTGAACAGTCTGCTACCGGTGGTGGTCAGCAGTCTGGTCATTTGGGTGCAAATACCGGTACACCTAGAGGTGGTCAAACAGCGTCTAACTCTCGGTATCCGCGTAA
>JADBJO010013405.1:44130-52616 GCA_016801955.1 Conus betulinus | reverse complement strand
GACGGACAGACGGACAGATTGACAACAGACAGACCAGACGAACAGAAACATAGAGATAGAGAGCGAGAGACAGATCGACAGACAGAGAGATAGTAGATAGACCATCAGAAAAGCACAGAGAGAGAGAGAGCACACAGGCAAAGAGAGAGAAAGACAAACAGAGAGAGAGAGAGAGAGAGAAGCGTAGACCGATCAACAGATAGAGAGTGACAGAGACAGAAGGAACGGACGTACAGACAGATGGAAAGCATGTAGAGAAAGCTAGAATATTGACAACAGAACACGCAGACAGGCGAAAAGGGAGAGAGAAGGAGAGAAAACAAAAGGAAAAACAGAGTGAGAGGGAGAGAAGGATGAAGAGGGGTGGATGGATGTAATCGTTGTTTCATTCTCTCTCTCTCTCTCTCTCTCTCTCTCTCTCTCTCTCTCTCTCTCTGTATTTGTCTCTGTCTCTCCTCTCTCTCTCTCTCTCTCTCTCTCTCTCTCTCTCTCTCTCAATATTCACTGGGTACTCTCTCTCTCTCTCTCTCTCTCTCTCTCTCTCTCGATGTTTGTCTTTCTCTCTCTCTCTCTCTCTCCTCTCTCTCTCTCTCTGTTACCCGCATACGTCACTTGAGAGACACAACTATTAACACGAAAAGCAATAAATTACTTTGGGAATAGAACCCGTATCGTCGCGCCGTTTTGTTCCTTTGAAAGACAGCCGTAATTCATGTGTGCGGAAAGTTGGAAGACTGATCCTCGTAAATCACAAAACTCTCTCTCTCCCTCTCTCTCTCTCTCTCTCTCTCTCTCTCTCTCTCTCTCACACACACACACACACACACACACACACACACACACACACACACACACACACACCCACCACCACCACCCACCACCACCACCACCACTACCATCACCACGACCCCGCCCACAACATACACACAGACATACACGCTCGTGCGCTCGTAAATTACGCTTTTTTTCATCTCATCGGAAATTCAGATGTACTTGACATAAGAGCACACACAGACGCACGCACAGACACACAGACACAGACACATAGACAGACACACATTGGACACACACACACACCACACACACATACACACACAAACACACACACACACACACACACACACACACACACACACACACACACACACACACACACACCACACACACACACACACACACACACACACACACACACACACACACACACACACACGTGCGCGAGCGTGCGCATACACACGCACAGACAGACACAAAGAAGAAATCACATGTACACACACAATAACTATTGTTTTACATTTTGCCGGATCGTTGCAAACGTTCTTTCAGAGATCAAAACACAAAGCCACTACGTCTGGTATTACTTTGGCTGGCTGCATTTTTCTTAAATACAACATTAACAACAACTACAACGAAACAACGAAATAATGAGCATCACTACAGACATCACCTGGGAAAGAAAAGCCTGGTTCTCAACCCTAACATCACTGAAGAAGCTGCTCACTGCGCCAGTCAGGTAATGACTAAACTGCTTCACTGAGCAGTCCTAGCCCTGACCCATGGTTGGGGGAAGTTCTCCACAGAGAAACTCAGAAGCCTGGTGCACTGCCCAGGACAGTACGCCTCAAATAGCCGATGAGCCAGACCCTCTAAATGGGGGTCATCGGTGTCATAAAGGTGGGCAAATTCTCATTTATATTTTTGAGATATTCCATGTCTCTAGACTTCAGATATGTATGATAACAATTTTGGGGGGGGGGGGGGGGGCACAGCTTTCCCTGTGTTATCATACGTTATCTAAGGCCACCGTCATCCCCACAGATTTCTGTGTGCCGGCACTAATCCCTTTGTATCAAAGCAGTTAAATCAGTCAAATTGCATTACATCTTACAAAGACGTGTACAGTAAATACCATGATGCTTCTGGGGACAAAATTGATAATCACACTTCAATCATTTTTAGGTATCAGACTCAACATTTCACCCCTTTCACTGAAATTGAGCTCAGTTCGAGCGAGTGATTCTTTCCGTTACAAACACACATCCATTAAAACATAGAAATGTTGTCCCCACCTTTCTACTCTCTTTCCAGGACAAACAGTTCACAGATCATCACCATCATCACTTTCACTAGCAAGGTTCACTGCCATGTCGACAGTGTCTTCATTACACGTCTGGTTTTCACCGTCTTTCACTTTACACACGTCCGTGCATCTGAGGCCGTTCAGAAAGCAGACACATTTTTCCCTGGTGCATTCTTTAGGGCAGGTGCGAGCCAGCAGTTCTAGAGCAGCATCTGGTGCTGGACGCTTATCCAATCCACTGAAAGAATGTCTTTGTCGTCCTCAGTTTTCAATTCTCCACCGACTGTGAACAGGATCGAGAGCCTGTGGGTTGTTTGCCAGACACCGTCTCCACAACCCAGCTTGGTGGTTTGCACTCTGGGGGCATGCTTCAGCAGGCAGTCCTGGCAGGGAGGCAGCTGGTGAGATTCAGTATCTCCATTCTTTGCACAAAACAGCTGGTACCTGAGCTCATTGACTCCAGCAGTTGGTTGTTTTGAGGCATATAGCTGGCAAGTGAATTTCTCCAATTTCTCGGAGATCCCAGGTGTGCAGACGACATAGAACAATGCTCAAACACGCAAGTGTGAAAGAAAAACACACTGAAAAAGACATTCAAGACACGGTAGCCATCACAAATGACACAGACACTAAACAACCCACTGACCCAGATACCAAGAAGCAAAAGCAATCTTCAAGGATAGACAACCCTGCCTCACAAAGAAATAATGAAAACAAGCAAAGCACACCAACGGTTACAAGATCTGGAACAGAAGTTCACAAACCACTCCGACACAAAGATTCTGTTTAGTATCCGTGAATGGTGTCAAGAGATTCATTATCAGTATTTGACTGATGAACTCTGTAATGGTTCAAAGTTCAGTGAAAGTTATTCAATTGAAGTGTTTTTATCTAACCTTCTATTTTACTGCAAATTATAAGTTGTTAATAGACTGAATGAGACTTCGAATGAGATTATATACCGAGGTTCTGTGTGTGAACATACGCACATCTTGCACACACGTCAAATCCCATCACCAACTTTCGGAAGAGAAGGCAGTTTGGCCATTGATATGGTGACACGTTGCAAATAGCATACACCCTGCGTGAGAAATGAAAAGAATGAAGGAAGTAAGGAAATTCAGTAAATGGTATTGACTGGATGACACGGGAAACGACTGAATGAGGCGCCATCTGGCAGCTCTTCAGTCGGCACTCCAAGTAGGCAGCGTGTTGTGTAAACGAGTGTGGAGTGTAAAGCGCTTACAGTTTGGTCTCTAGCCAAGAATAGGCGCTATATAAGTATTCGTTGTAATAACAGTCTGAAACACTGGCAATACTTTGTTTTCTGAAAGAGGAAGCATATGATATAGGTGACTAACACGCAAGTGCCTTTGAAATGTCGTACGAGGAATACGGAATAGTGGCACGAAGAAAAACATGGCAACCAGACAACGTATGAACCGGACAGATCAATTTATATGAAGACCGAAACCGTCACAATACAGGGCACACAATCACATTTTGAACTGTAACTTTGCGCCCGAGAGGCAGGCCAGGGACAAAACAGAATGTTGGCAAGCAGAACCGCTACAGCGAGGGATCCCTTTTCATTTCTTAAGTCATATTACCCTGCAACCAATGCAAGACACACGTGGACATGTGGTCTATCGTTGTAACGTGGTTGGGGGCAGACCCTATGGAAGATCGGTCTTTTTTCTTTTCTTTCTTTTTTTTTTTTTTTTTTTCCCACAGGTCGACATGGTTTTTGATATTTACTCCGTGCGTTTTAGTTTGAACATTTTTCGGTTTTTTACAGGATGAAAACCCTTTGTCTAGTGATCAGTATATGAGTACCTGACTCAGTTCTGGAAAGGTTAAGGCGGCAGAAGGAGAAAGAGAGGCAGGATGTCGTCTTCCTTATTGCCCATGGCACTGAGAATCTGGAACTGTTCACTACCCTTACGGCCATTAGGACTTTCCGTCTTTAAAACTTTACACCCATTTCCTTTATTTATTTACTTATTTATTTATTTGTTTGTTTATCTATTCATTCGTGTGTGTGTGTGTGTGTGTGTGTGTGTGTGTGTGTGTGTGTGGTGTGTGTGTGTGTGTGTATTTTAACTGAACTGTTTCTATCTCTTTGTCTGTGTGTCTGTGTGCCTGTCTGTCTGCCTGTCCTGTCTGTCTGTCTGTCTGTCTGTCTCTCTCTCTCTCTCTCTCTCTCTCTCTCTCTCTCTCTCTCTCTGTGTCACTGACATAAAGTCTGGGTGTGATGAATGAGTGCAGCAGGACGGGTGCCAGGAACTAGGTCCAAGTTCCTGCTTATTGCCGGAGTGTGTCTACCAGGGGAGTGTGTGCTCTTCAGCAAACCGGTTTTTTTTTTTTTTTTTTAAACGGACGTGCCACTCAGATATGGAAAATACAGAAAAGTATCGCTGGTTTTCTCATTTGAAAATGTGTTTCATTCCGGAAAGTGTCTTAATGTCGTAACAGCGTCGCAGACTCCCGGTTGGAAGGTCGGGTTCGATTCCCATCAGAGCCTTGTGTGAATTTTCTGCCCCGACCGGCTCCTACCCAGAGGTGACTTTGCTGCGGACTCAGCTGGGAAGACTGGGACCACACAGTCGAGTTTCATCCACTTAATGGATGCGTTTCTGAGAGTGTTTGCTCAAATTTCCTGACCAACACTGCAGGTGTCTGTTTCTCTCTCGGGCCAGGTTGACGCCGAGATATATTATGAAAGGAAGCGTAGAGTACAGCCCTGTCATGTAGTCTCAGACCGAAATGGAAATCCGTAACATCATCTTAATCATCCCCATTCTCATCGATCAGCAGCATAAAAAAAAGTCTCAAATTCTGTGGCCTTTCATGCCCTGCTCTCATGGTGACCTCAGTTTCGATGTCCTCTCCACATCTGTGGCCTTGGTTTGGTTCTGTCGGGGTCACCTGTATCGGCGAGTCATGGGGGCTGTCGTTGGACGGACGTGGTGGCGCCCTCCGGAGGGGGAGAGCTCACTCACGCCGGTTCCGCGAGTAAGCAATTATTGTCGTCAGTAGGGGGCTTAGTAGGTGGTGTCCTGCGTATGTTAGATCAGAACAGGCGCCACTGAACACCACCGAAGTGACTCGGCAGCAGTGCAGTGTCTCCTCCGGTGGGTTGCCTCTTGACGACTTGACATTGACTGCTCCCTGTGGATTGCCGGTGCCGTGGCTGCAGCGGGGGCCGACCGGGCTGTGGCTGTGGATGGGGTGGCGGAATGAGCAGCGTGGGTGCACTGCTACTGGGGTGGCACAGAGGTGGGACAGCAAACACACACACACACACACACACACACACACACACACACACACACACACACACACACACACACACACACACACACACTATCCCGGCCGTTGCATTCGGCTGAGACATAGAGAAATCAAACTTCCGGCCGTTGCATTCAGCTGCGCCATAGAGAAATCAAACTATCTATTCCGGCCCTTGCGTTCGGCTGCGCCATAGAGAAATCAAACTATTCCGACCGTTGAATTCGGCTGAGCCACAGAGTAAGACAAATCATTCCGGATGTCCCCCCACTCGTGTCACGTTGACCTCTCCTCTCTCTCTCTTCTCCATCCTCCTCTCTCTCTCCCTCTCTCCACCAACAACACACACACAACACACCACACACCACACACTTCTGCTCCTCACACACTCACACACACACACACACACCCAACACACACAACACACACCACCACACTAACACAAAACACTACACCGCACGCACGCACCCCCGCAACACACAACACCACACACCACACACACACAAACAATATACACAAACACTCGCGTGCGCGCGCACACAACCCACGTCAAACACACACCCACTCACAACAACACTACACACACTCAACACAGCACCACATACACCTCGGTCTCTCTCGCACACACACACTCACTAACACACCCTTCACACACGACACACAGCACACACACGACACACATACCACACACGCACGCACTCACGCACAGACACACAGAGAGAGAGAGCGAGGAGACCAACCTCCCCTGAGAGGAGACGAGGGAGATGAGAGGAGAGGCCAGGGGAGAGAGGAGGATGAGGATATAGACGGGGAGGAAGAGAGATTATTATACAGACACCTTTTCTTTTCATATCTGTTCAATTCAAACGTTAAAACATCACTTGTACCGGAAGAAGACACAGAAAATTTAAAGGTCATTCTCTGTAAAGGCCATAGAACCCACTTATATATATATAGTATATATAATATATTAGGAGAGAGTCTATCGATAGATATATATATGAGATTATGCATGGGGTATAGATATTAGATTAATTAGACAGCCTATAACATATGGTATATAATGCTTAATTTTGATCGATAGATAATATAGATGATCGAGAGAGTGGATCTACTATCTATATCTTCTTCCCTTGTTTATACATCCAATCTCAAATCTATAGACACACTAGTCATGTTTTAACAACAGCAAGCTCTACATACAGAACCTAGCTACAGACAGATATAGAACGTTCCGAAATGCCGATATAGACCGAAACTAGAGAGATATTTAGATACAGAAGACAGACAGACATAACCACACAAAGAAGACATGACAACATACCTAGTAGACTAGTAACAGCATAATTTTATATAAGAGGGTTTTGAGGTGGGTTTGGTTGTTGTGTATTTGCCTATTTTTCCATCACATCCCAATTTTTTAAAAAAATACTATTGTTTTTAGGAAGAGATAACAGTATGCAAGAGAAAAGCGCCAAAAAACTCAAATACCCACATACAATAATTTAATAGACTGCATTAGGTTGATAGACAAGATGAGGAATAAAGAAAGAAATAGAGATAGAGATAGGAGGAACAGGAATATAAGGAGCGAGAGAAGATTATATAGAGAATCGAGAGATAGTATCTATATCAAAGAAGGCACTATACTATGCGAGCGATGAAGGGCATAGAACAGAGACAGATAGAGAGAATAATAGAGAGATGAGAGAGAGAGGGAGACATGTTGGGCCCGGGGGGGTTGGTGGGTGGGGGGTTGGGGGGGTTGGGGGGGGGGGGGTGTTGGGGGGGTTGTGGGGGTGGGGGGGGGGTGGGGGGGGGGGGGGGGGTGGGGGTGGGGGGGTGTGGGGGGGGGGTGGGGGGTGGGGGGGGGTGGGGGGGGGGGGGGGTGGGGTGGGGGGTGGGGGTTGGGGGGGGGGGGGGGGGGGGGTGGGGGGGGGGGGGGGGGGGTGGGTGGGGTGGGGGGGGGGGGGGGTGGTGTTTGGGTGGGTGTTGGGGGGGTGGGGGGGGGGGGGGGGGGGGGGGGGGGGGGGTGGGGTGGGGGGGGGGGTGGGGGGGGGTGTATGGGTTATTGAACATAAAGAAGGATGCCAGATGAAACCAACAACAACAACACGGACAACAACAACAAAGCACCAAAAACACAACGATAAGTACAAATCAGCAGTTGAGCCAAACAACAATTCATCAGAAAAAAGGGGAAGGGAAAGTAAGAGCCACGAACACTACCACTCAAGAACACCACCACCACCTAACCCACACCACCCACACCACCATTAGCTACATTTTAAAATAAGAAAGAAAGAAGAAGAAAAAATGAAGTTAAGGAATAGTCAAGAACTTACCACCAGGTAACACCACCACCATCACACCCCACCACCACCACCACCACCACACCACCACCATTAACTACATTTTAAAATAAAGAAAAGAAAGAAAAGAAAAAATGACGGGAAGAAGAGCAAGAACCAAAACGACCACCCATGAACACCACCACCCACCACCACCACCCACCACCCCATTAACTACATGTTAAAATAAGAAGAAAATAAAAAAGAAAAAAAAATTCAAGGGAAGAATAGCAAGAACACGACCACCAGGACACCACCACCATCACTATCGCCACCACCACCACCCAACCACCACCATTACCTACATGTTAAAAATAAGAAAGAAAAGAAAAGAAAAGGAAGGGAATAAAGAGCAAGAACCACGCCACCAGGACACCACCACCATCACCACCACACCACCACCACCAACATTAACTACACGTTAACCAAAAAGAAAGAGAGAAAAAAAAAACGAAAAGAAAGAATAAAGAAACCGTTAGTAACACAACCCCACTCGCACCAGCAGTGCAAAACCATAGTACCACACACACAAAAAGCTTAAAGACTCAGTCAGTCAGGGTTGGTTGAAAACCCACGTACGTCCGTCTCGCACGGAGACTACAGTCAGAATGGATGACCCCCCTTTCTCAAAACTCACAATGACAACAACAAGTTCCCCACTACCCGCTTCCTGCTACTGCTACTACTACTGCTGCTGCTGTTGCTGCTGCTACAATGACAAGAAAAGAGCCGGGTCACCCTCAGGGTGATCAGTCCATGTCAGG
>JADBJO010013405.1:11630-39130 GCA_016801955.1 Conus betulinus | reverse complement strand
TGAAACGGTTATTGGTTTGCAAAACACAACTAAAATAGTTTGATGACATCAGCTGACCAGCTGCAATTGAAGGTAAACATGGATAAAAGTAATGTAATAGTTTTTAGGAAAGGGTGTCACTTGTCAGCCAGGAAACGATGGATATACAATGATATTGCCATGCCAGTAGTTAATGTTTACAAGTATCTTGGAATTTTTTTCTCAACTCGTTTAAGCTTCGTAGCCACTTGCAGAGATCTTTCTGGAAGAGCAAAGAATCGTTTGTTATTATATATTTTGAGAAAGCTATACCTTTTGAATAACAATTCTTTAGAACTTTTTGTCAAGATTTTCGATATTTACATACAACCATTGCACTATACGGATCAGAGCTGTGGGGACTGGACAGAAAAATCAGAATGCATTGCGAGTCAGTCCACTATTTGGCCTTAAAAAGTTTTTAGGAGTGCATGTAAGAACTCCAAATGATTTAGTGTATGGAGAAACAAACAGGTACCCACTGTACATAAATGCGCAGCAATTAGGTGCATTCGTTACTGGTTCAAATTACTACAAATGAGCATTGATCGACTACCAAGGAAATCTTACACCATGTTATACGACTTGGACTCAAAGGGAAAAAAAACTGGGTATCAAACATTCGATTATTTCTTTATGAATTTGGTTTGGTTATGTGTGGGAGTGCCAAGGTGTTGGTCAAGAAAATTTATTTGTGCAAACTCTACGCGCCAGAGATTAATTGACTGCAGATGGCAGGACTGGGAAAGTCATGTAAAAGCAAGTGAAAGATTTAAAATGTATAGAAGTTATACCTCTGGTCATATAGTGAAGACATATCTTTCATTTAATTTGGATATATATTTGCGGTTTCTTGTCACTAAATTTAGATTTGGCATATCTGAAATTAATGCACATGTGTATCGCTTTAAAACTATGTATGGTAATGAGTTAGTGTGTCCATTGTGTAAGGAGTCTAAAGAGGACGAGCTTCATTTTGTTCTGACATGTTCTGTTCTTACTGATCTTCGTTTGAAATATATTCCAGCAACATTCTATATAAATCCATCTTTATTTCGATTTTGTCTACTTATGTCGTCGAAAGATTAAAGAATAGTACGTAAATTAGCATTGTATTTGCATAAAGCCTTTCAGTTAAGGCAAATTCTTTCGTGATTTGTAGTGGATAACAAATGCTTGTAATGGACTATGAATTCTGCTTGAAATTGCATGACGATACATGTGAAACGTTGTTACCGCCCCTGGTTCATATGGGGCTTTGGCCTTATTGAATAAATTATCTGAATCTGAATCTGAATCTATGTGTGTGTGTGTGTGTGTGTGTGTGTGTGTGTGTGTGTGTGTGTGTGTGTGTGTGTGTGTGTGTGTGTGTGTGTGTGTGTGTGTGTGTGGTGTGTGTGTGTGTGTGTGTGTGTGTGTGTGTGTGCGCGCGCGCACGCGCGCGCGCGTTAATCTTCTGATTTTCTATCTTGCGATAATGCACTTATTAACTTGTTTCGCTGTATTTGTTTTTTCACCTCGTTACCAATTCTCTCTCTCTCTCTCTCTCTCTCTCTCTCTCTCTCTCTCTCTCTCTCTCTCTCTCTCTCTCTCTCTCTCTCTCTCACACTCACACCACACACACACACACACACACACACACACACACACACATACTCGCACGGACGCACGCACACACATACACCACCATATGTTTTGTCATCGCTAAGACCGCCATTTTGTTTTGCCATAATTAAGACCACCATTTATTTTTTGGCCATCACTAAGACCACCATTTTTTTGCCATCGCTAAGGTAATCCTTTTATGTCATCACTAATTTTTTTTATTCTTGTATCACTTAGACATCATTTTTTTTTTTGCCATCCCTAAGAATACCATTCCTTTTTTCCCCTTTCTTTTTTTGTTGTTGGTTGTTGTTGAAATGAAGAGACATCTGCTGTCTTGCTGGTGTCATTAGTTTATCTCGGAGGTTCTCACGTTCGCTACCCCCACCTACTGGATCCTATTTCAGCAATGGTATGCCCTCACTGTGGCCGCCTATACGTGAGTGTGGAATCTGGGGTCTTGATGACATCATGGCGTCACTGACATGTCAGTCACCTGCGACTGAACTCCAGGATGTGCCAGTGTGTAGGTAGGCTGCTTACGTACGTCTGTGCGTGTGCATATACTCATCATTCAACATGCAGAAAATAGTGGTGCGTGCCAGCAAAACTTAGGATATGACAGTCTGTTCTCCACGAGGTTCCTGTCTACTCGTTTGTTTCATTTGTAACTTATGGGTGCACTTTTTTGTCAGTTTGTTGAAAATCTGTTAGCCTGTCTACATTTCTCATGTCTGTCGGTCTATGGTTCCAAGTCTGTATGTACGTTTGTGTTGTTTATCCGTTTCCTTATAAAAGTATATGCTGGTAACTGGTCTTTTGTAAGATTTTTTCCCCTTTCAAAGCTCGTCACCATTTCAGTCATCTGTGTGTGTGTGTGTGTGTGTGTGTGTGTGTGTGTGTGTGTGTGTGTGTGTGTGTGTGTGTGTGTGTGTGTGTGTGTGTGTGTGTTTTCACTCATGAACGTTCTCCCATGCTTAATCTTTGCAATTACTGACACTTATTCTTGACGTGTCCTGTAATATGAACATGGAGTTAAAATTTAAAACCAAAAAAAGAACTTGTGGGTGCAGATGTTATGAAAATTTTAAAACCGTCTGATAAAAGAGTTATGAAAAATGATCCTTCAAACAGTTAGTCGTTCGCAAACAACCAAATTCGTACAGTTAAATCGTCAGGGGAAACAAATAATACAGCATTGCAAAGACTCGGTTCTGAACGCCAGATAAAGCCAGGTAAGGAGAGTTTTTTTTTTTTTTTTTTTTTTTTTTTTTTTTTTTTTTTTTTTTTTTTTTTTTTTTGTGTGTGTTTGTTTCTTCGTTTGTTTTCTGTTTCGACTGAGACACAAAGAAGTCATTAACTCCTACCCCAAGGGCCATATGTGTGTTTTTGTGCGAGCAGTGCGTGCGTGTGTGTATGTGTGTGTGTGTGTGTGTGTGTGTGTGTGTGTGTGTGTGTGTGTGTGTGTTTTTGAGAGAGAGAGAGTGTGAGTGAATGCGTACGTGCGTGCGTGCGTGCCTGCATGTGTGTGTGTGTGTGTGTGTGTGTGTGTGTGTGTGTGTGTGTGTGTGTGTGTGTGTTTGTGTGTGTGTGTGTGTGTGTGTGCGTGTGTGTGTGTGTGTCCCGTGCGTGCGTGCTTGTGGGCACAGTCATGTTCTTGTCTTTCAGTGTGTATGTAAAGGGGATCTTCCACTGTCTTCTACATTTTCGGGAGGAAATTCTGTGCCAGAAATTCCCACTCCCTGTCATTCTCTTTGACTGTGCGTGTGTGTGTGTGTGTGTGTGTGTGTGTGTGTGTGTGTGTGTGTGTGTGTGTGTGTGTGTGTGTTGTGTGTGTGTGTGTGTGTGTGTGTGTGTGTGTGTGTGTGTGTGTGTGTGTGTGTGCGTGGGGGCGCGTGTGTGTGAGCGCACATGAGCATATGCATATGTCTGCATGTGTGCACGCACGTGTATTGTGTGTGTGTGTGTGTGTGTGTGAGAGAGAGAGAGAGAGAGAGAGAGAGAGAGAGAGAGAGAGAGAGAGAGAGAGAGAGAGAGAGAGAGAGAGAGAACGAACGAACGAATGTTATTGCTATCAAGCTGTACAGCTCATTTAGCAAGTCGGCGCGATGTACATTGACAAAAACGCGACACGATCTCATTGACATGGAAACCACGGCAGTGCATTTTTTTTTTTTTTTTTTTTTGTAACATTACATGACAAAGTCGTGAACGACAAACTGTCTCTGATATGTGTGCACGATCCGTTCAGCGGAGGACAGTCACCCCAGGCAGAACTGGATCAGGCCGAGGAGAGCGTGCAACCGTCGTAGAGCACGTGCTTGTGTCTCTGCGGGTTGTGTGTTGCTGGCACGTCTCCCTTTCCGCAGGTGGGCTAATCCAACACATTTGTCACCGATCGGCGGTACTGAACCAGCACATCCACGTATTCAGAGTGGTGGTTCACGATAGAGAGCTTGTGCGCGTATGCGTGCGAGCGTGCGTGTGTGCGCGGTGTGTGTGTGCATATGTGTATGTGTGTGTGGGTGTGCGCGTGTGTGTAAGGTGGGGTTTTAGTTAGGTGGGGGTTAGGCTAACTTCTTCGGGGTTAGGTAGGAAGGTTAGGCTAAGTAGGGGGGTGGGGGAAGTAGGGCATATAGTATTCTTGCCTTCCAGTCTTCATTTATTCAGGGAGTGGAAGAAAGAAGAAGGATTTTCGTTTCCGACTGTTACCCTTTGTTGCTTTGGTTCTACACCAGAGAGGGCGGGGCAGGATACCGGCTGTTGTTGTGTTGTCAAGTCAGTGAGTTGTTGTTGTAAATTGTCGTGTTGTTGTACGAGCAACAACTAGTCCGTTGGTAGGGTGTGTGTAAGCTCTGTGGAGGGATACACTGTTCTGACCAATGGCTGCTTTGTGTTGTGAGTGAGGCTCACTTGATTCCGACCAGGGCGGAATGCGTTGGGGGTAGCTTCACTTCGGTTCTTGGTGTTCGTCGGAGAAGACGTGCTCCTTGTAAGTGCAGCGGGAGCGCCGTTAGTTCTGCTGAGTGAGTGACTTCGAGTCAGTCAGGGGCCAGGTCCTCGTCGGGTCCTGGTGTGCCCTTGGCCTGTGCCGAGTCCTGTGTCGTCTTCGTTGGCAGCCACTTTCAGCCAGTTGCAGAACTGGTGTGGTTTTGTGTCGTCTGTCTGTCCAGTTGTTTCAGCAGGTATCCTGTTTCCTTCTGAGGCTGGGGCCGGATCACCGCAGTCTGCTGCCACGTGCTGGCTGGTGAGCGGCGGCTTCCCGGTACCTACTGCTCTTCTGGGAGGGGGAGTCCACCCAGGCCGTCTGCTGTCCATGAGGCAGTTCTCCAGCCGCTGTCTCCTCTTTCCCAGGAGGGAGGGACCACCCTGTTCAGGTGCCTTGTGAGGTGGTGCTGCGCCAGGCTTTTCTTCACCCTCAGTTCTGGTGGAGCTTTCAGAGGAGGAGGGGTTCCTTCGAGTGTCGGACCTGTCGAGAGGGAGCCTGGTGTGTGTGGGTGTCGTGCTCATCTCGGGAAGGAGTCGTCTTGCATGAGGCCACGGACAGCACCGAGGAGCAGAGTCTTTCCCCTGGAGGAGTCCGCCTGCAAGTGCCACGGACAGCGCCGAGGAGCACGGTCTTTCGTGGAGGAGTCAGCCTGCGAGGGGTCACGGACAGTGCCGAGGAGCAGGGTCTTCAGTGGAGGAAGGGTTGTCCAGTTTTGGGTAGGAAGGGGGTGTAGCAATTGGCAGTAGGGTTAGGGGGTTAGCTGCTGCCTCCTTTAGGGACGTAGTGGCCAGCACAGGATAGGGCACCTGTCGTTGCCTCCCCTAGGGACGCAGCGACCGGTGCGGTAGTGGTCCCGGGTCAAAAAAGAAGGGTGGGTCCCGGGGAGAGGAGTGGGTGGTAGTAGCGTGGAGATTAGAGTCCCTTGGGTTAGTCCTTGTCCCTAGTAGTTAGCCATCACGTGTGCGGGCTATCGCTGCCTCCCCAGGTCGAAGTGATGTACCGCAACTGGTGTCTCAGGATAGGTTAGGGTTCCCCAGGTCGTAACAGGGTAGGGTGGGTCAGTGGGGAAGTGGGATACCAGGTGTGCGGTTGTGGATGGACGTGAGTGGTGGCGCCATAGTGTGTGTGTGTGAAATAAAGAAGTGTGCATGATTGTAAAGCTGTGTTAGTGTGCTGTGTGTTGTCTGACCTAGGGTGTGATAGACGTGGGTAGGGGGTGGTAGGGCCGTCCGGCTTAGCGACCGTGACGGCGTTCTTCCAATGACATGTTCTTATGTTCCTGCTTGACAAGCCAGAATAGACCGTCGTCTCCGAAACTCGGATCGCAGGAGAATTCGAAAACGATGTACAGTAACACTCCCATGCCATCTGACTGATGAAGCACGATCTTTCTGAGTGCTAAATTCCTGTGCATATCTCTTAACCGTCTCTGAACCTGCCCATCAGTCAACGTGGCAAACAAAGTCTTTTCACCACTCCCGTGTCAAAGCCTGCCACTGTTCTGTCTATAGAATGCTCGAGGCCTGTGTTGATGACAGAGTGCTGGATCTCCTGGTTTAATGATGTCGCACTCGGACTGGCTGGAGTACGAAGGCAGACGACTGTCTTGAACGTTTGATGTGTCAGGCTCGCTGTCAACATCTGTTGGCTGGATGTGTTCAATAACATCCTGTACAGTACACTGTGTACCGTGATCTTCAACTTCTGTGTCAAACAAGGCCAGTTCATCCACTACACAAGCGTCCCCGTTATCTGCACCAGCCTGTTCAAACCTAGCTGTTGTTTTGCTGCTTTGCTCGTTCCTGATCCCGTCGCACCTGGCTGGGCGGTTTCTTTCTGTGATACTGAACTCGTGCTCCTCGGTTCAGGACAGGATCCGCCATTGTTGTTGTTGTCGCAGGGACAGCTGGCTTCAGTCGCAGGACGCCGACGGTGTTGCTGCCGTCACCAGTAATCTTCCAGTTTGACACGGTGTTGTCGGTCAGCAGGGCGTCCAGGGATGTCTCCACAGTCGCTGAAAAGTCCAGTAACTGGCACATCAAAGGGTAATCGAAAATAATTTTCGCAGCTTAGACAAACGGCGCCCTGTCGTTTCGTGTCAAACCACGTGACCCCTGAGAGAGAGAGAGAGAGAGAGAGAGAGAGAGAGAGAGAGAGAGTTTATGGGCGGGTTTGAGTTTATGTATGCACCCTTGTAAAGGAGAAATGCAAAACGTTTAATCCGCATGTTTCCTTTTTGCTCCAATCCAAAGACACATAGGCCTATGTCTTGTTAAATTTGGTACCAAAACAGTTTTTCTCTCACACAATAGGGTTTTAAACCCCAAAAATATGGATCCCCTTATGATATTTGTTTCTATCAGAAGGTTTATCTGTGCGGTGTTCTGATGTTGCTGATAATGGATAGACCTCCATATGAAAGAAAACTGGAACTTATTCAAGTATTTTGTGTTGTTGTTGTTGTTGTTGTTGTTGTTGTTTGTTTTCGTTCAAAGCAACTCCATCAGTTTCGTGCAAATATGGTACATTTTACAAATTCACCATCAGCAACGAATTCTTCAGTCTTTACACTCTACAGCTTGGTAACGTATCACGGGAGAAAAACTTCACAGTGCAGGAAGATTGCTGTTTTAGCTGCTGACCATATCGTCACAAACAACAATGGACCTGCCCTGCAAAGTGATGGCTTTCTGGTTTGACCTGACACCAACATATCTGTAGATCAGACATCTGCGAAGTCGTAGCCTGAAGATCCCTGTCCTTAAATTCTCTCATCTTGGTCAATCATTCATTTATCCATCAGCTTTATTTAAGTCATGCGCAGAATGGTCTCAAAATTAACGGATGTGGTGTAGCGTATATGGACTCGTCCGCACGCAGTGACACCTCCTAGATGACACTGAAACTGTCAAGATAGGTGAGCGATGTGCCCAGCGTTTTTTAGAACAACCATTGCCATTGAAGAAACAATTGTCCAGCGCAAGACAATGGTACCTGGTGACCCAGTTTGTAGACTTACTCCATCATAAGGAAGTTAACTTTTTTATTGGGATATCCATCAGCGTGAGGCAAGGGGTTACATTTGGCTCAGTTTGTTTGTCTCCTTATTGTTGTTTAGTTGTTTAAGTTGTTTTTATTTGTTTGTTTGTATGTTTCAAGAGGTCTCAAAAGGCTGCTCCGAACAGCTAACACAAAAATTCAATCTTTCCATGCTAATTCGATCTAAAAGCCACACTTTCTTGTGAAGAAAATACATTTTTTTCAAAGTTTCCCCCAAGAGTTTTCAACACTTTCCTTACCTGGTCGATCACGTTTAGTAAACCTGTAAGTAGTCTGGCGAAAAGAAAAGGAATAAGAGGGTAAAATGACTACAGTATGAGAGAACCCATTCCTAGGTAGACGCTAGACATGCATAGATACAGACACTATGGAAACAGACCCTATGGATAGACCCTATGGATACAGACCCTATGGATACAGACCCTAAGGATACAGGCCCTATGGATACAGACCCTATGGATACAGGCCCATACTCCCTCTCTGCCCCGCCCTCCCAAAATTTCACAACCGCATCTTGTATGAAGAACAGAAAGCACTTTGGGGGGGGGGGGGGGGGGGGGGGGGGGGGGGGGGAGGGAGAGTAAGGTAAGGTTATGCTGCTGATAGCCCAGCCGACCGCAAAGGGCCATATCAAGGCTGTCACCGCGTTGAAGTCAACCACCAGTCTTTAAAAACAACAACAAAAAAAAACGTAATTCACATAACCCTTTGAAACACACCTTCTAAAAACACTCCGGGTACGTTGTTATTAATCGTTCTTCTGTAAAATCTTGGATCAGATGAAAAATGTTAATCTCTTTCAGAAATTCAAAGATCACATCAGGTGGGACATCTCTGAACAAGGTTTTCATGGAGTCTGCTGTAAAATGTTTATGTCTCACATCGTGGAAGTCCAAACTCTCTAACTGTGAGTGGTTTCATTGACTTCGAATGCATGGGGGGGAGGGGGGGGAATGGAGAGGGAGAGAGAGAGGAGAGGGGAGAGAGAGAGAGAGAGAGAGAGAGGAGAGAGAGAGAGAGAGAGAGAGAGAGAGAGAGAGAGAGAGAGAGACAGAGACAGAGAGACAGACAGGAGACAGACAGAGAGAGAGAGAGAGAGAGAGAGAGAGACAGAGGCAATCAGAGACAGACAGACAGACAGACATAGAGACAGAGAGAGCGAGCGAGAGACAAAGACAGAGAGAGAAAAGACAGAGAGAGAGACAGGGACAGAAGCAATCATTTAGAACTTATTATGCTATTCCTCACCTAAGAAACCGGCATAAAGAATTTTATAAAAAGTAGAAATTTTTTATTACAGCCGACAGTTGCTTGGTTTCCTTCTGGAATTGAATGGTCCACGTTTCGTCACTGAACAGGATTGGAACGCCCGCCAAAGAATTTGTGAAGCGTATGAATACACCATTCCACTTTAACTCTCTTGATCGGTTTAGTTGACAAGTTGTGCGGGACCAAATGGACGTGACGTGTAGTGACACCAAGGTTATGGCGCAGAGCTGTGCTCCTGCTCCTCAATGATGTGTCCCATCCCTGCTGTTTTCCAGGTATCTAATCCTTGGATGGTTCTTCGAGTAATGATTTCGTGACAGATGTATAAGTATAGTAGTATAGTTGGTCGGCTCCAAATGCAGATAGACCTTTAGGCCTGTCGCCGATTCTTTTCAGATTTCAGTTCTTTTCTTCTTATAATCTTCTGCTGGTCTTTTGACCAGTAAAGATAGGGCAAACCACGATTCTGCATACTGTGTTTTACAGAAGGAATTGCTTGTAATGTGAATTGTGACTACCACTTGGGGATTCAAGTAATATTTTAGTAAATAATAAAGTTAAAAACAGTTACCGAAAATATGTACTATCAGAAGAAGAAGAAAAAAAAAGTAACCAACAACCAACAAAACTTCTCTCTCTCTCTCTCTCACACACACACACACACACACACACACACACACACACACACACACACACACACACACAAAAAACAGACATTTTATTCATAAAGGCCATTACCCCTTAAAACGGGGGTGTCCAAGGAAAAGATGTAGATGCCCATGAATTAGTTCACAATTCAGTTCAAATTTCTGCTCAGTGCTTTGTTCAAATATAACACAGAGCTGCTTAAAACAATATTCTCATTTCTTGACACTAACATAACATCTTTAAAAACGCATGGTTGTTTGAAATATTCATGGGAAGTAAATTGTTCCCTGAGATCACAAAAGTGTGAGCAAATAAGTACAAAATGAAATTCATCTTCTTTTGACGTGCTACGTACTGGACAAAGAAGATAATGATTTGTTGATTGTCTGTAGCCAGAATAATGAACTCACTTGTCATATGTTTTCATCCTCTATTAATGGGCATTAATAAGTAGCCTGCACACTTTGTAAACCATTTGTATCATTCATAAAAATTCAAATCTAAAGATCTCTATTTTTTTTATGTGAAAGTCCCAGTTTTGCCATCTACAGTCGAATCATATTTCACAAAATACAGTACAAAGGCCTTCACATCTCCCCCAACACCCTGACTCAGCCATGCAACACCAAATCCACATTCACACAGCTTGCTTTGAACAGTCAAAACCCAGTTTTTTTCTTACACCTACAATCGAGTTCTAACAACATTTTGGTATGCCTTGTGCAGTGGTCTTTCAACATCCACTTGAGTCAGTTTTACCCAGTATTGGAGACATCTGACTACAGACAGCAGAAATACAGGATACTGATTTGTCTCAACATAGACTAAATGATTTGGTGTCTGGAGAAACTATGAGAATTTTTTTCAAGGCATATAAATGAAGTATTTCACAATGGATAGCAGCAGCATCCTGTCCCCATAGTTCAGCGCCATATTTGTATCACAGGCTGCATCACAACATCAAATAATTCAAGAACAATTTGAGACAATAATTTTGGTACAGGAATAACTTCTTCATACTGACACACTTTTGGTCCTACATGCAAGATTTTTACATCCAAAGGTACAGCTTCAATGAGTGGAAAAAATATACCAAAATATTTATAAACATTTACTACTGGCATTACAGTTCCGTTATGTGTCATACTTTCTTATAAAGAGGGACATCCTCCCTTTCTAGATCCCTCTGCTTTTGTTAATATTTACAATTAA
This sequence comes from Conus betulinus, assembly GCA_016801955.1. NCBI lineage: Eukaryota > Metazoa > Mollusca > Gastropoda > Neogastropoda > Conidae > Conus > Conus betulinus. Next base: position 28,329 of record JADBJO010013405.1, on the reverse strand, counting down.
TTGAAGAGAAAATCAGCAGCTTGTTGCAAACTATTTGACTGCGCGCGTGCGCGCGCGCGCGCGCGCGCACACACACACACACACACACACACACACACACACACACACACACACACACACACACACAAGACACACAGAAGATACAGAGAGAAGAAGAAGAAGAAGACGAGAAGAAGAAGAAGAAGAAGAAGAAGAAGAAGAGAAGAAGAAGAAATCAAGAAAGAAGAAGAAGAAGAAGAAGAAGAAGAAGAAGAAGAAGAAGAAGAAGAAGAAGAAGAAAAAGAATATGTTCACACAGGTCAATGGCCAGTCCGAACTGGTGGCGATTTTGACTCTGATGCTGAAACACACAATTACTGTGCGGAAATAACACCAACCTGACAGAAGTATTTTCATTTCAGACGAGATGATCACTTCACCATGATCAGGATCATGCCGCACAGAAACAAAAACTCTTGTCGCTCATGACGACAGGAAGCATAAAAACTGGCTCTGGTGTTATTCGTTTAACTATTCATTCCTTCTAATTTGTCTGTATAGTATGTATTCACTTATTTATTTTCATCTATGTATCTATTTGTCCATTTATTTATTTTTGTATTCATTTGTTCATTGTTTCTGTGTATTTGCTTCTGTTTAGTTACTACTTCCTTTTATTTTCTGTTAATCATTAGTTTATTTATTTCTTTATCTATCATTCATTTATCCCCTTCATTTATTTTGAATAATAATAATCATGATTATTTATGGTTCTTAATCTTACATCATAAGCCCTAAGCACTAACAAATACACAAAAGGTTACAGAAAACATAAATGAAGCCAATGAATCAGATGAATATTTCAATAAGTACCATGCACCTACAAACAAGGGTGCATATTGACACACACACCACGCACACACAAACAAAACACATGATCCCACACACACTATATCACACAACGGGTACACCAGCATGCGCACACACACACATGCGCGCGCGCACACACACGCACACACACACATGCGCGCACGCGCACACACACACACACATGCACACACATACACGTCACAGAATCAATTTGATGGGCAAGGGAAGGGGAAGAAAGAATTGTTATTTATAGGTGAAGAGGGTTGTTTTTAAGAGATGCCTCGAAGAAAGAAATACTGAGAGTTTATTCCAACAAACCCAAGGGTCAGCTAGGACTATTTGGAATCTTCTTCCACCCAACCCCACAAAAACAAGAGAGGGTTATTCAGGGTTTTCCTCTGCCTTTTCCCAACATGCACACTTAAAAAAAAAAAATTGCGTTAGCCTGCATATTTATTTCCCCACCCCCCCCCTTCCTCCCATCCCCCCCATTTCCTATATACATTCAGTTGGGTTTAGACAAAGTGTAGTTCTAGACTCTTCTCAATAGATGGACCTCCTACCCCCCCCCCCCCCCCCCCCATGTAGATGACTGGGGGGGGGGGGGGGTCAGTTCCAACTGGGAGGAGGGGGGCGTTAATTCCAGCTAGTCCTGGAATGACCCCGGGGGTAAAGCAGGCTAGCGCAGACTACCCCGGGGTAAGTTCTGGGGTGGGGGGGGGGGGGGGGGGGGGGGTAAGAATGGGCTGTTACACCGGACCCTGAAAACCCTGAAAGTAGTGAAAAGAAAAGGACGATCGCTATAAGTTTTACTTCAAAATCCAGGGATTTTGAGCACAGTGTTGTTGGTAGAAGAACACAACTGCTGAGAAGGAAGATAGAGATGAAAGAGATCAGAAAGGTAGGAAGGAGCTAAGCCATTCAAAGATTTAAAGCAGAGTAAGGACAGTTTGTAGTCTGTTCGTTTTTCGACCAGCAGCCAGTGAAGAGAAAGAAGTTAGGGAGTGACGTGAGAAGATCTGGGCTGTCTGAGAATCAAACAAGCAGCATTGTTCTGTACTTTCTGGAGACTAAGAAGATTGTGGGGACAGCCAGCTAGAAGAGAATTACAGTAATCAAGTCTAGATAGAATGAAGGCAGAAACAAGGGGTTTTGTGGCATCAACAGAGAGAAGATGTCGCACAGAACCAATGCAGCAAAGCTCAAAGTAACAGACACGGCAAAATAGCAAACTCTGTTCTTCACAGATGTAAGCCTACTTCAATAAAAGCATTCACATAGATTACATAGTCCTAGATCATCACTATTGACCACAAAAAAAACAAAAGTAAATAAAATGTGCTTCCAGACCTCTCCACCGACATGTAACTAATGCATTCTGCTGCATCCGGTTACCTCACACAGGTCTTCAATGACAAACACTAATGTCACTCTGAACCTTTTAAAAAACAAGAAGTTCTATCACCTTTGCCTCATACCATGAAATTAGCTTTAGTATATTCACTATTCGCTATTTCATTGTACCTTGATCGCAAGGAGAAACATGAAACAAGAGTAAGCAGTTCAAGAGTTCACGTTTGCGCATTCCTATAAACGGCTTTCCTTTTTTCTTCTCTCCTACCAGTTTCCATTATTTGGCCAACATTACTATCACGCTACACTTTATCTTGAAAAATGCTCCATAAAAAGTACATTTAGGGCACATAATAATCATTTTCTTCATCAAATAAAAGCTTACTGAATGCAATTTCACATTGTACATGTCATGTGCAGCTCACAATTTGCCACAAGAAGTTGACAAAGAAAGGAAAAAAGAGGATTCATCTCTCCACTTCAAATGTGTGTTTGTTTCACAGAACATCAATTTCCACACAAATTTCAGTCAAGTTTTCATTGTATGTACCTTACTATTTATTTTCTGTTCTTGGTTTTTAATGCATTAACTAATTGTGTATATTTGTAGTTCATGCTGTAAGATACAGGTTTATCTGGGTCAGATAAAAAAGCATACACTTGTATTATATATCAAATTAAAGGTTATGTCATACAGTGATAAAATGTATAACATTTGGTTTCATGAAATGTATTATAAACACAATATGACAATTAAAACATTAATTTGATACAAAGTGTACATAAAATTATGCCTTTCCAAGCAACATGCCCTTCTTCACTTCACACTCAACACTTCCCAAATCATCATGAAATATTAAATCAAGTTAGGTTTCAACTTTCATGCACCAATCAAGTACACAAAGTATCAAATTAATCCAGCGAGCAAAAAAAAAACAAACCCCCACAATGAATATGGCTATTGTCAGTGATGATACCTGCTTCATAATTACAATATACACCAGCAAGAATGACAACTTCAACCAACTGTCATAAAGTTGGAATTACTACATGAAGCCTTCTTCTGTTTCTCCTCAGTGTAAAGTGCAGCCTTTTCTTTCTGTAATGCAATCTTACAACGTGAACATGAGTCCCTGGGTCTGGTTTGGCTGTTTTGTAAGCAGCAAATACACAACTCTGAGGGAAACACACCTGAATGTTATGTTTATATATATATATATATATATATATATATATATATATATATATATATATATATATATATATATATATATCAAGATTTGAAAATCCCAGGGACTGGTTTTGACTGTTGTGTGTGCAACAAATACAGGACTCTGAGCAAAACACACCTTGAATGATGTGTGTGTTAAAATCAACCTTGGGACAGCAGCTTATAGGTGGGCTGCAAGCAGACAATTTCTCTCCGTGTCAAAGCAGAAATGTTTGTTGCATGCTCTGCACATTGTCTTAGTTAGTTTCCTCTCCACCTTGAACCTTTGGTAACAGAGCTGACAGGACTTGGGTGAATCAGAATGGTCTGGGATCAAGTCATGTCCAGGAGGGGGAGATGGAGGCGGTGTGGGACTCTCGCAGAGCGGCACTTCCATGTCTTCAGTTATGTTTCCCATCTCCATGATGAGGTCTAGTGAAGTCCATCTGGTTGTAGTCTTCAGGACGCTGCAGTTCCAGAATGTTGTTGTTTTTCTTTCTGAAATCGTTGAAAATAATGCAGCTGTTTACACGCGCTACCTCGACGAAATGATGCACAAGAGTTTTCCACCACCGGTGGGCTTTCTCACAGTCATGTGCTCCGCTAGGAGTTGGTCACTTTCATCAACTCCGCCCATCAATTCACTGAAATGATCATTAACGAGCATGGGATGGTGCATGAAGAATGGGTGGAACTGGCTGTTTACTTTGGTTTTACGTTTCACTTCTTTGAACTTGTTTGCATTTGTGAAACTGTAGACAAAACAGTAACTGGCCTACTGTCTAACCACTCTAAAAAGACTAAGTTACCTTCTCTTTTCCACCTCATTGCACCCCTGGGCCCTTTTGCAAAGACCTTGGTGTCCTCCAAGACTGCTGGCACCCCCGTCCTACCAGACTGAACAGTACCAAGGCAGGCTTTTTTATTAACTAACAAATCTTTGACTAAACGAACACCTGTATAGAAACTGTCGAAAGGAACATGATAACCCTGTTCCTGTAATGACTGGCATAAATGGATGACTACATCATAAGTGAGACCATAGTTTGACACTGGTACTCCCTTTCCTGGGCAAACTTCAAATCATATGTGTAACCAGTTTTCGAATCGGCCAATACCCATAGTTTCATATCCCACCCAGTAGGTTTGTCTCTAACAAACTGCCTGAAAGTAAATCTACCATGATTCCAAACTCTGCGTTCATGAACTGAAACATTTTGATAAGGTTGATTGATACAGTTTCATGCATTTTCGTTTTATGTAATCATGAAGCAGGCGTACTCTGCTCAGTTTATCTGCAATGTTGTTTTCTGTGACATGATTACATGCTTTAAGAAAGGCCTGAAAAGCTTTGAAGCGCAATTTTGACATAAAAATGACGAGCCCAAAGACCGTAAAAAAGAGGAGAGGTCGACCAGTAACTGTCAATAGTGGGGGCTTGAACAAGGGCCATATACATCATGCAGGCAAAGAATCCATACATCTCATCGGGCGTCACATCTTTCCATCCCTTGTAAAGCCTGGGCTTCTGTGGTCCATGCCTTTTCGCATAATCATTTGTCCACTCACACAAATGTTGCACAATGTCCAGAGTAAAAAACATTTTGAAAAAGGTCATCGGCGTCAGGTGATGCTGGTGTCCAGCTGTGGCCTTGACCGCCTGTGGCAGGTGCACTCCAGGCTCACGCTGTGGCTCAAAATGAGGTGGGCTGTCTTCTGGGCAGAATCCTCATCCATGGCCTTCAGCAGTCTGAAATCAGATATGTAGACTTTCTGTTAGAGATTGACATGTAGTAAGTTGTATGAAAGACACAAACACACACACTGACTGACTGACACCAATTGATCTTGAATCTTTCTTTTTTCTTTTTATTGGCAGTTTCACATTTTGTGTTCCACCATGTTGTGTTCCATTATGTTTTTTTGACTTTGTGTTTTTTTATCTTCGGGATCGACTTGTCAGCTGCCGCTAAAATATATTTACAAAATGCAGTGTATTGGTCATAAAAAGAGATCAGCAAGTAGTCATAAAGAAATGAAAATGGCAGATAAAGAAAGTAAAGATGTCATAGATGACGCAAAGCTGCAGCATTGGAATGAATTTTGTATAAAAAAAATCATAAAGATATTGGTAAAGTGTGGGAGGAACTGAAAGCATGAAAAATGGATTAACATTGACACAGTGCCCTATAACAATAGATAGCAACAGTCTTCCTAGTGCTGATGAGAAAGCAGAAGCGCCTTTGTAAACATGTTTGCTAAGGTAAGCTGCTCTGAAGGTCTAACAAGAACGGACCAAATATACAGAGAGAAAAGAAGGTAGTAAAGCACATGATGAATCAACAGCAGACAATAATAACAATATCAATGCTCCTATAGCTATCCAAGAAGTAAAAGAAGCCATTAGATCTACCATTAAGAAAACCATCTATTGGTTTAGATGCAATATCTATCTAATCTAATCAAACGTTAAGAAATTTGCCTGAACATTTTGTAGAGTTTCTTCATAATTATTTAGTACGTGTTGGAGCGATGGTGTTATGCCAAAAATATGGAAAAACAGTCGATTGTTGTTCCAATTCATAAGCAAGGAAAATCTGCAAGGGATCCTAAGAATTATAGACCCATTGCATTAACTTCACATGTATGTAAACTTTCAGAAAGAATTGTTTTGAATAGACTTGTACATTACTGCGAAAAATATAACATCATACCAATCAATCAAGCTGGTTTCCAGAAAGGTCGATCCACTACAGAAATTTTAGTGAAATTATCAACTAATATAAGGAAACAGTTTGCTAGACGAAAATGTGTTCTTGCTACCTTTTTCGATATAAATAAGGCATACGATCAAGTGTGGCATTTACAGCTATTGAACAAACTTAAAAACATTGGCTTGACAGGAAATATATACAACTATGTCAGATGTTTTCTAAAGGATAGGGTAATAAGAACAAGGGTAGGAAAAACATATTCCACAAGTAGAACACTTTCAATGGGAATCCCTCAAGGGTCAGTATTAGCGCCGCTTCTCTTCTCGTTATTAATGCATGATCTGCCAAACAAATTATCAAAAAAAGTCGTTCTTGTCCAGTATGCAGATGATATATGCATGTGGACGGATGTAAAGTTAAAAAAGAAAGCTTCACAGCGAGATATAAAATTCGTCAAAAATATCTATCAAGGAGAACTAAACAAGATGGTGGATTATATGAAGCGAAATGGATTAAGTCTCTCAACCGAAAAAATCATATGATTCTTTTTAACAGTGGATCTAACCCAGAAAGTATGCCTATTTTCACACTGGATGATACTCCTCTCTAAAGTACGTTACAGAGGTCAAAATTTCTAGGAGTTTATTTTACATCTAAATTATCATGGAACTCTCAATATCATATCGAATATTTATTAACAAAAGCGAGAAAAACATTAAACTTTCTGAAAATTATTTCTAAAGAAAAGGGGGCAAGATCCAGCTACTTTAATTACTCTATGTAAATCTTTAATGAGATCAAAAATAACGTATGCCCAAGAAATATTCTTTAACGCGCCCTAAATATCTATTACAAAAAACTGCAAAGTATTGAATGTAAGGCATTGAAATTAGCCCTTGGACTCCTGTGCACGCATCATCATCACGTACATATCATGAAGCTCAGGTACTTCCTCTAGATGATTATAGAGATTTAATGTGTTGTAAATTTGTCATTAAAAGTACAGCTAGAAAAACACACATTCAATCAGAAATCAAAATAAGATCAGATTTTGATTTTCCGAAAAGAGCAAAGTCTATAACTTCTCAAATAACTATAGCAACTTATACATCAAAAATAATTTCAGATTCTGGGGTTTCTTTAGAAAAAGAAACTTTCTCTCCCAGACCATCTTTTTGTCCTATTCTACCCTGGGAACTTAAAAAAGCCCAATTTGATACTGATCACACCAACATAAAAAAAGATGAAAATATCAATATGCTAGCAAGTTATACTAAGTTTCATACTGACACGAAATACACTAACCAATTAAAAATATACACACTTGGTTCATGTATTGGTAAGCAAACAGGTTGTGCATTCTTAATCCCTGACTTGAGGGTGGAGAAATCTTTTTACATTGGATGTAACATATCCATATTTACAGCTGAATTAACAGCAATACTCATGGTTTTGAATTACCTTTTACATTTCCCCAAAACAACATTTCAAGCTCTGTTTTGTGTAGATTCAAAATCAGTCCTTCAGGCGATAAAAGATTTTCATCTGCATACTAGGCCTGAAATGATTATATTGAGATTAGCTGTTTGATCCACATGCTTATTGAAGGAGGCACCCAATTATCCTTTTGTTGATTTCCTTCACACTGTTCCTTTTATTACAACGATAAAGTAGATAGGGCTGCTAAGCGTGTAGCAAAACATATCTGTGGTTCTGAAGATCTTAAACTACCCTTATCGGTACATGAGCAGCGCAATTTAAATAAAACATACATTTCGAAAGCGTTCACAGATAGAATGACAGAACATGACAATCAAAATCAGTTTGATACTTTTGATATTAAAATCATTCAACATAATTTTAGCTTAAACAAAATACACTTTCATTGATGTATAGGTGGAAACTTGATGCTTTTGAAACAAAATATGTTAAAAAACATAGTGTGTTTATGTAAAAAGAAAATAACACGTGATCATATTGTTATATGTCAAGACATGAAAAAAATAATTCCAGTGTTGAGGCAAAATAGTGTGCAGGCCATCTTTGAGTCACCAGCTCTAACATATGAGTTTTTTTTTGTATGCTTAGAGCGCACTCCATTGGGGAAGTATTCATAGGTTCCTTTTTTGTGTGGGGGGCGGGATGGGGATATGTGTGGGGAGGGAAGATGGAATAATGTACAAAGCTCAAAAGTGACAAGGACTGAGAAAGGTTAAGTTTCTGTGCCTTGATGGTTGTTAATTAGTTTTGTTTAAAATTTTAGCTTTTTTTTTCTTTTGAAACTTATTTGAACAATTTAAGTGTTTTTGTAATTACCATTATTATTCATATAAGCACTCATTGCATATGCACACAAACATACTCAAACAGACTCGCATACACACACACGAGCACACACACATGTGCACATACATGTGTGTGCACAAGCATAAACACATACGCTCTTCCTTTCCCCATCTCTCTCTTTCGGCACGATTTTTTTTTTTTTTCGTCTAATATCACGATATGTGGAAAGACGTAAAATGAATGACACACACACCAATTGATCATCAGATTAATTCATAGTTTGTACTGACATTAAGTTTAAGAGAACAATATGAGAAAAAATGTCAACATTTTTAAATAAAAGAAATGGAATATAATTCATCCGCACACATGCATGCACACACACACACACACATAACCACCACCACACCACACAAACATACACACACTTATACACAAACACACATCCACACACACACACACACACGCACATATATGCATGCACACACATGTGCACGTGCACACACAAACGCATGCATCCACACGCTTGGAGAATAAATGAAACTGACATAACCAAAATGAGAAAAAGGCACTCTCCCTCCCATTTCCAGTCTTTTATCTCCCTCAAGTATCTTCCCTCCCCTTGAGTCCTATCCTTACATGCATCCTCCAGTTTCAAGCACAAGTATTCAACACATCAAAGCAATACACACATATATATACCCAGAATATTTCTGCACTATCTCACACACACACACACTCACACACACACACACACACACACACATACATACACACACACACACACACACACACACACACGAGTTGTTCTCCAGAATTAGTTACTAGAAGGTTGCATTCATGTCAAAAAATAAGTATGATATAGGGTTATGGATTCATGTTACTGGTAAAGGCTAAGATGTCTTAATTCATAATCTAATTTTTTTTTAATCAGTGTGACTTTGTATAAACACAAACCTGACACAAGCAGATCACATACAATCATTCTTTTCATTTCTATCGCACACGATATAGGGTTATGAATTTATGTTATTGGCAAAGGCTAAGATGTCTTATGACTCTTAATTCATACTCTAATTTTTTTTTAAAAATCAGTGTGACTTTGTACATACACACAAATCTGACACAAGCAGATCACACACAATCATTCTTTTCATTTCTATCACACACACACACACACACACACACACACACACACACACACACACACACACACACACACAGCTTATATACCTGGGTAATGGTATTAATGGTAATGTTGCTTATAGCCTAGCCGACCGCAAAGGGCCATATCAGGGCTGTCAACTCACCAGTCATTCACTCACATTTATGACTCTTTTTAAAATACATCTTCTAAAAACACACCCAAAAATCTTGTTAAAAATCTTTCCACTATAAAATCTCAGATGCAATGAAAAATATTGATCTCTTTCATGAATTCAATGATCGCATCAGGTGGAACATCTCTGAACAAGATTTTCATGGAATCTACTGTAAAATGTTTGTGTCTCATATCATGCAAGTCCCAACACTCTAAAAGAATACGTTTCATTGTGAGTGGTACATGACATGGACCACTTTCTAATTCTACACATACACTCTCTCTCTCTCTCTCTCTCTCTCTCTCTCTCTCTCTCTCCGACACACACACACACACACACACACACACACACACACACACACACACACACACACACACACACACACACGCACACACACACACACACACACACACACACACACACACACACACACACACACACAAAGTGACAAACTGACACATGCAGATCACACACACACATACACACAAAGTGACAAACTGACACATGCAGATCACACACAATCATTCTTTTGATATCTATCTCACACACACACACACACACAACACACACACACACACACACACACACACACACACACACACACACACACTACCTATCTATCTCATCATAATATTTTGTTCAGTAATGACACAAAGACTGTATGTGTATTACACAAATATTTACTATTGTAACAAATGCACTGAACTGCTTTCCTCTCATGAAAACAACTACAGTTATACCAGTATTAAAAAAGGTACAAGAACAGACCCTGCGAATTACAGACCAGTGACTTTAACATGCACTGTATGCAATATTTTAGAATCATTAGAGAGGCTATTGTTAATGTTATACATATGACAAAATAAATTATATGCTGAGTGCCAACATGGATTTCATGAAAAAAGATCTTGTGTAATTCAGCTTCTAGAAGTAATGGAAGACTTCACAAAGGAGATACATAAAGGAGAAAATACTGATGTATTGTATTTAGACTTTACAAGTTTAAGCATTCGATTCACTTACCACTTGACAGACATTTTTGATTTGAGTCTTATGGAATAGTAGGAAATGTACTTGGTTGGGTTAGAGACTTTCTATCAAAAAGAACTCCAAAGGTAAGGATTGGTAATTCCTTCTCTCACAGTGCTGGTGTTAGTTGGGATACCACAAGGCAGTATTTGGGGACCAATATTATTCAATATTATTGGTGTTTATAAATGATCTCCCTGTAGAATTAAAGAGTACATGCAAATTTTTTGTAGATGACACAAAATTCTATAAGTATAACTCTCCAAAATTGTATAAGGAATTACAAAAGGATATTGAAACATTAGTACAGTGACACTTGGATTTAGTTGGAACCTATATTTCAAAGCAGAAAAATGTCAAGTACTACATATTGGAAAATCAAACCCACAAAATTATAATATGATGAAAATTGGGGACAAGAGAGTAAAAGTATCTAAATGTGAGGAAGAGAAAGACCTACGTGTGACTTTTGACAAAAATGTGCTATTTGACAAACATATTGTGAGTATTAACAAGGCCAACAGAATGACTGGAATAATACAGAAAAGGACATTTTTTAACAAGTATATAAGACACTAGTTAGACCTGTTCTTGAATATGGCAATGCTGTACGGTATCCTCTGCTAAAGAGAGACAATCAGAAGCTCTACAACAGGTTCAAAGAAGAACAACAAAGATGATCCATAATATAAAGGATTACTCATACCAGGAGAGATTATTATTTATTTACAACTTCTAACACTCAAAGCAAGAAGAATAAGAGGAGACTTGATTCAAACATATAAGATATTTAATGGAATTGATAATGTTGATAAAGCATGCTTTTTTGTACTCCACAGACAACAAAACTACAAGGAACAGTGAAGATAAGATAGTTAAACAATATTCCAGAACTAATATTGGAAAATTTACTTTACTAACAGAGCAACCAAATTTGAAATGAATTAAAAACTAGCATCAAATGTGCACCTAGTATTTAAGAACCTCAAACGAGTCATAAACATGAATTAATAACTAAAATAAATATGAATTTGATGAATAAATTAGACTGAGTTAGTCTATGACTGGACCAACAGACATGAGAAAAAATAAACACACACATACACACACACACACACACACACACACACACACACACACACACACAAGAAGGGGCGTAAAAAAGCCTCAACAGGCAAAGTTGTGTTGATTAAGGCAATCTTACAACGGCCCAAATCCTGATCCTGATTATCTAGTGATCAGACTGATCTACACACTTTGCTGTGTACACTGCAGTTTACAAAGGCACTGAGCATACTCCTTGTACAAAATGTTATAACTAACAAACAAAAAAAAAATATGATCCACAACACGGGGGAAATGTCCGAATAACAAAATCATCAATTTCTGAAAGTGTTTAAGAGACACGATCAGGCAAACTGATTCCTCCATAAAAAGACTTAATACAATCGGCGAAACTAGCAACATAAATAAGTGGTCGAAGACCAGTTTTTCTGTCATAACAACCGGATTGGTACTGAATAACATTCATACTGAAGGATTAAATGAACTGTTCGTGTCACCGATAACTTACATGAAACTGTGCAGCAGCAGGGTCCGAAAAACAAACCCATGCTGTGGAAACTAAAAATAGACCACGTGCTCGCTCACCTCTCACGTTCAGCTGCAACATCCGTCCGTCGCTTCGGTAAAATATTTCTTGCTTGCTGGAGATCTGGCTCGTCTGAAGTATCAGAAAAATGGCTCGCTGGATCTCCGTAGCTTTCTGTGTCCGATGAACTCATTTGTTTGAAATATTCATGTAAACAAACGCAGTGCAAATTTCAAATCAGCCCTCCACAAAATTAAGATGGCGCGTGAGGTCAATCTCGTGACCCTAAAATTCCTTTGTGTTAGCGATCTGAGAGTTGTGATAAAAAGTAGTCTTTTGTAAAACTAGTATCATGCATGGTCAATTTAAACTATTCATATACTAAGTGTGGTACTGAAATGAATTTTATGTCAAAAGTTGAAAGACTGCATATGGGGAAATTACCACTAGCCTAGCAGGCATTGGTGGAAGTAGTAGTAGTAGTAGTAGTAGTAATAGGGACTGGCTCAAAAGCCTAGGCCTCGCGGCCTATGTACGTCCCCTCTTTGCCAATACTTTTTGTTAAAGTACAGGTGTTGAATAATATTTGTTTAATATTTGTTTATAATAATAATTGTTTAATATGGCATTTTAATCATCAAAATGGTTGAAAAGTTCCTTATACTTTGGAATTGCATCCAAAAGATTCTTGAACTTGTTAGTGTCTTCTGCAAATTTTATGTAAGTAGGGAGTTCATTCCATAAAGGGGCTACTCTGTGTGAAAAGGAAAATTTTCTTCTGTTAGTACGACAGTGCTGAATAAATATCTTTCCTTCTGCATTTCTTGTGATGTTATGTTGTGGAAGAGAAAAGAGTGAGTCAACACAAACATCATCAAATCCATTAATATTTTGTAAGTCTGTATAAGATCACCTCTTGTCCTTCTGCCTTTTAATGAATGTAGATTCAAATATTGTAATCTTTCTGCATAAGATTTATCTTTGCATTCTTTTAATAGCTTTGTAGCACGTCTTTGAACTCTTTCTATTTGTGATGACTGTCTTTTCAAGTATGGAAACCAAATCGCATTTGCATATTCCAAATGAGGTCTCACAAAAGATTTATAAAGTTTTAGGAATACCTCCTTATCTAAGTAAGAGAAACTTCTCCTTATGGAACCCACATTTGATTGGCTTTATTAACTACTTTGCCAATATGTAAATCAAAAGACAACATGCTATCAAAAGTTACTCCCAAATCTTTTTCTTCTTTTTAAGGTCTTTAACTTCTGTAAGCTACCATTATATATCTCATATAGTAAGCATGTTCTTGGTTGTTTTTTCCAATATGCAGCACACCACATTTAGAGATATTGAAATACAAATTCCATACATCTGACCAATTTTGGAGTTTTATAAAGATCGTTTTGTAAATCTGAGAATTGTGAAGTTTTATCGTACAGTTTTGTGTGTCATCAGCAAATATTTTACAGGTGCTTTTTAATGATAATGGCAAGTCATTTATAAATACTGTAAATAATATTGGGCCCAAGATGCTACCCTGAGGTATACCACTTAGTACCTTGGCTTTATTTGATCTTTCACTACCTACTCTTACAAGCTGCACCCTATTTGTCAAAAATCCTTGTATCCATTTTAGTAGTTTGCCAGTTATACCATAAGCAGATAGTTTGACAAGTAGCCTTTTATGTGGTACAGTATCAAAAGCCTTCTTAAAATCTAAGTAAATAACATCAACATTATGACCATCATCCAATAATTTTGTCATACCTTCTACAACTTCAAGCAACTGAGTAACACAAGAACGTTTTTTTTACGGAACCCATGCTGACATTTAGCATATAATCATCATTATCTGTAAAATGAGCTACAATTGAATCTCTAATTATACTTTCTAACACTTTACATATTACGCAAGTCAGACTGACTGGTCTATAGTTACCTGGATCTGCTTTTAACCCCTTTTTAAACAAGGCTGTTACTTCAGCTGTCTTCCAGTCTTGGGGTAAGGTACCTGATTCTAATGTTTTGTTGAATAATGAATATAGTGGGACAGATAATTAATTTCCTAATTCTTTTAAAACTTTTGAGGGGATTTGGTCAGGTCCTTGTGCTTTATTTGGGTTTAAGTTAACCAATCTGTCTCTCACTGCTTTTGGGTAACTCTTACCTCTGACAAGGATATCCCGCTTGAATATACACATTCATCCAATAATGGTATATTTGTTAAATCTTCATGTGTAAAAACGCTAGCAAAGAAATCATTTAATGTGTCCGCTTTTTCTTTATCACTTACTGCCAAGGAACCATCTGGTTTATTTAGGGCACCAATACTTGTATTGACTTTTAATCTATTTTGAACATACTTCCAAAATAATGTAGAATTATCTCTACTATTTTTTGCAACCATTTTTTTCATATTCCCTTTTAGTTACTTTTTACAACTTGGAGCATTTATTCCTTTCCCGTATGTACTTCATATAAAGTACTCCTGATTTAGTACTTAGGTATCTTTTAAATAAATTATACTTCTTTTTAATACTTCTCATAGCTTTTTTATTCATCAGACTGGAGAGTGATTTTCCTCTTTACATTTTTCTTTATTTTGGGAATACACTTATCCATTCCCTCATGTATAGTATTCTTAATATACCTCCAGGTTTCTTCTATATCCATGTCTGATATCCCTTTCCAATCATGTTCAGCTATAATATTTCTAAATTTATGATAGTCCCCCTGGTTCAATTTATATGTAAATTCTTCTTGATCTGTATTATTAAACTTTTCCAAATTCAATTGAAATGATAAAACATCATGGTCACTTTTACCCACCGGATTACAATGAACAACTTCTGAAATGAAACTATTATCATTTACCAATATCCAATCATCTAGGGTTGGGTTCTGCCCTGGTCTTCTTCTTGTTGGTTTGGTCACTTTTTGGATTAAAAACGCATCGTGCACCTGTCTAATGATCTCGTTACCCTTAACCCCTGACCACCTCCCATCCCAATAAACATTTGGATAATTAAAATCCCCCATTATGCATATTTTTTGTCATATTTCAACATTTTATCAGATTTTAGTATTTCAAATAATTTATTATTATTTTCTTCTGTACTACCATTGGGGTTTCTATACACACAACCAATCAACACTTTACCATTACTCTCACTATCAAATGTACACCAAACACTTTCTTGATACTCGTATTCATCAAAATCATTACACTCTCTAGCATTTAAATAACTCTCCATATATAAAGCTACCCCTCGTTGATGGTTTCTATTAATGAACATATCATAATCAGGAATGCAAAACTCTTTCTCACAGAAATTTTGTAAATTCTTTGGTATCAATTCGGTCACTGCAATTACACATGGATGTATATCATCTATCCTGGAAAGCAATTCTTCTCTTTTGTTCAAAAACCCCTCAACGTCAGAATATAGTACATGAAAAAAATCTGAGCTTTTGTTACTTACACTATGTACACATTCTCTTTTAAGTCAATTTTCAGAAGAACCTGTTCCTTGGGTGTCCTCAGCCCCTCCACCAGAGTGAGGATGGATTTTTGGACCCTGTCTGAGTTCCACTATCTTCCAGTTTCTTATGGCCAGATTTTATTCGCCTGCCTGAGTTCTCCGTCGCAACTCCTCTCTCAGTACTTTGTGTTTGTCACGTTGATTCTTTGTGAGGTCATGATTTATATAAACTTTTGCATCCCCTGGAGCTTTGTTTCTGTTCAGTTCATACGCTTTTCTCATTATTTCCCTCTTCTTCTCTTCCCCTTTCACTGTCACCCTAAGCATTCTTGGTCTATGTCCACCCTCCCTTCCCAACCTTATGGGTTCTCTCAGCTCATCTTCTTCCAGATCCACAAGTTTACTTATAAGCGTTTTGGCTGCCTTCAAGTCATCTTTCCTTTTCTCTTCAATGTCCGTTTTCACGCTCTCTTTCAGGTTGACAATCACCAGGTTCTTCTTTCTTTTTTCAATCTCCATTTTTTCTTCCACTATCTCTTCCAGCTTTCTGTCTACCACCTCCTCAATCTTCTCTTCCAGTTTGTCTCCCATGCTTTGCTCCATCTTCTCCATCCTGACACTAAGAGAGTGTACCAGTGGGATAAGGTCTAAGAGTTTGTCCAACCTGGCATCTTGCTTAGACTGAATTTCCTTTTGCTCTTCCATACAGGGTTGGCAGACCCATTGCAAGTTATGCTGCAAAGGGTCAGAGAGAGAGTGTCGAAGGTATCTTGGCACATTCCAGTGCATCGCAAGTGATTCCAGTTTTTGCAAACGAAGCATTCGATGCAGTCTTCCTCCTCCTCCACAGCGCTCTCGCA
>JADBJO010013404.1:47500-52620 GCA_016801955.1 Conus betulinus | reverse complement strand
ACAGAACAGACAACAGTCTATATGTAAATATATATATATATATATATATAATATATAACAGCGGGCACACCACACAACACAACACACACACCACACACACACCCACACACATTCATCCAACACACACACCCACCCACACAACTTACACGCGCGCCGCGCCGCACCTAATACCTGTATTATCGAATTATTTTTTTTTTGATTGCGTGTTGTGGTGCTCTAACGGTTTGAGTTGTGTAAGTATTATATACTGCACACAAGTTAGGCCGGCCTCAGATCCAAAACAAAAATGGAGGAGAAAGGCGCAAACTTGAGCGACCACTGAACTCAGTTGCTAGCTGCCCAAGGCCCAAAACCTGCTTTACACCCACTGCAAGCCAGCAACCACTGTTTGTCAGGGGCGCTCAAAATGTTACAAATTCACGAGAAAAAAAAAAAAAAAGAAATGATAGAAATTTGGTGGCTTCTTGCTGAAGAAGCAGAGCTGCTGCAGATTTCTGGCACAGTGTACGTGCAAGTCAGGTTGTGGTAAACCATGCTCAGCAAAAGTTCAACGCAAATGTTGTTTTAAAGGGCGACAACCTGGGGTTCTCAATAAGCATGCCACCAAATAGACAACGACTTTCGACACTCGATCGCGGGCGGGCACGGGATGGCTCCAGGACGGCGTTTTCCGGTCGGAAAGTGGCCAGACGACTGGGAGTGAGCCACTCTGTCATCCAGCGCCCTCAACCAAACGCTTTCAAGCCACTGGAAGTGCTGAAGAACGCCCCCACCCTCGACGCCCAAGAGCAACGACTCGGCGACACGATCAGTATCTCCAGCTGTCGGCGCGTCGAGACAGATTTATCTCTGCCAGGACGTTGAGAAGTAACCTGCGGGGACAGCAGCTAACGTCCTCATCAGCTCTCAGACCGTTCGACGTCGCTTGCATGAAGCTGACGTCCACTCAAGGGCAGCTGCTGTGCTTCCGCCTCTTACACAACGTCATCGCCAGGCTCGTATGGCGTTCTGCCGCCGCCATCAGCGATGGAAACAGACATCAGTGGGGCAGGGTGCTCTTAACGGACGAGTCACGCTTTACTCTGTCCACCTGTGATGCCCGCAGGCGCGTGTGGCAACGGGTGGGGGAGCGGTTTTGTGGACGCCTGCGTTCAGGAGCACGATCGCTACGGAGGCGGGTCCGTGATGGTGTGGGGCGGCTTCCATCTTCACGACAGAACCACCTCTGCACCTTATTAGAGGTAATCTCACCGGAACCAGGTACAGAGATGAGATTGTGAGGCCTATCATCACCCCCACCCTCCAGGCCATGGGACCAGGCTCCATTCTTCAAGATGACAACGTCACTCCTCATCGCGCTCTGGTGGTCAGGGACCTCCTACAGCGTCAGCAGGTTCTCCGTATGGACTAGCCAGCCCGATCCCCGGACTTAGCACCCATCGAAAACCTCTGGGACATCCTCGGACGCCGAGTCATGGACAACCATCCTGCGCCTGTTGATGTTGCTCAGCTGTTCCAGTTCCTGCAGCAGGAGTGGCTCGCAATCCCTCATCAGGTGCTGAGAACCATGTCCACTCCATGCGGCGACGGCTGACGGAATGTCTGGCAGCAAATGGTGGTCACACCAGTTACTGAACATGAACAAATTGAATTGACATTTCTAGCAACTTTTCGAAGGGGGGGGGGGGGGGGGGGGGGGGGGGGCAGGGGGGGGGGGAAGGGGAAGGGGGGGTCATTCTCTGATGTCTGTCAAGGTAATGAAATGTGTCGTGTTGATGTTTTTTTTCAGTGAGTCGGAAGATGAAATGTCAAATTAAATTATCCTATAGATGGACGTGTTTTCTTTTGTTGTTTGCTCTTGAGAGAGGATTGTTCTTCCGGCCCTTACTTGTGTTGACCAGTGTAATATACCCATGTTTGTTGTGTGTGGTGTGTGTGTTGTGTGTGTGTGTGAGTTGAGAGAGAGAGAGAGAGAGAGAGAGGAGAGAGAGAGAGAGCTAGAAGGGAACTGTAGTGTGTGTATGTATGTATATATATATGTATATATATATATATATCTATATATATAATATTATATATATATATATGTATGTGTGTGTGTGTGGAGGGGATTGTAGTTAGTGTGTGTGTGTGTGTGTGTGAGATGAGAGAGAGAGAGAGAGAGAGAGAGAGAGAAGAGAGATAGAGAGAGAGGAGGGAGAGAGAGGGCGGCAAGACAGGGGGATATAGAGCGCACACTGCAGGGTTAAACTCACACAGATGAATAACTCATATACTTAAGGCTTTATAATAGACGAACAAATGATCAAAGAACATGCATAAGAAAAGAATTTTAAAGATTTTGCATGATCTCAATCAATGAATATATAACTTAAATAAGTATCTGATATTTTTCAGTTTACGTTCTTTGTCAAAGATTATTGTAAGGAAATAGCTATAGTATCATTTTATTGATACTGATGGATATTTTCCAAGTAATATGAGTAGATGTATGAGTAATTGTGGTGATGATATCTCAATTTGTTTCCATCAACCGGAACATCGATTACTGACAGTGGTATCTGAATATTATGTCTACATTGAATTTGAGCTCTTTGAATTCCCAGAAGCTTTTTACGACCAAATAGTCGAAGAAGACATGTTCCATAGAATTTACATCATCATTACCATATGAGTATGTATTACTTTCTGCACTTTAGTTTTATTCAGCAAAATACAGGTGGGTTAACTGTTGTGTAAAATTGTCCAAGTGTAGGACCCTAAGTCTTACTTGTTTGGTTGCTTCTTTAGCAAGAGACCATGCTGATTTCTCTAATTTTTGTCCACATTTTTTTTTACAAAAATAACATACTACTGTTGGTGAGACTAACTCTTTCTATTCTTCAATAAATATTGACTTTTTTGGTTTGGAATCAATGTCCCTTGCATGACACGGGAGTATGGATGTTTTCAGGTTCACCCCGCTCTGCCCACTGCACCCATTCCTTTGGGATGGGATTGATAAGAGCGTTGTACTCAAACAGCACGTTTTTTGTCCTGTTTCGACCAATCATGGTTTGAGTTTCTTCTAGAGTCTACAGTCACTTTTCATTGCAGTGGATGATGCTTTCACATTTGATTCATACCATGTTATACTAATCTTGATAGGAAATGACCTTTTGTATTTTATTAAAGAATTGTTGAACAAGAGCTGAGAGTAAAAATGACTGCTATTGATTTCATTAGACCCAGTGATAGTTTTGCTATCCAGATAGGTTTCTAAAACTTCTCGTAGAACACGCTGTTCATCCTATCATGGCCTTTAATTTCTGTGGACCTAGCATTTAAAGGAAACACACCAGTTCCACTGGCAATCCTTTGGAGATGCCACACAGGTTAAAACCTCAATGTCTCATGAACCCACCAGTGCACAGTTTTCCCACCCACTGCAAATACAAATGTTTCTGGAATTGAGTTATATTGATCATATTCAGACCTCCATCATCAAGATCAGATAACAGTTTTCTTCTTTTAACCTTAAAAAAACGCTTTTCTATCGCTAAACCTTTTCTGTTTATAGAAATTTCAAAGCATTGTATTGATTTCATCTAAGACCATTTCTGAGATGTCAATAGATTGCATAAACATATTCCAACTGGCTTACTAGACACTTTTGTTGTATTACATATTCCAGCTGGCTTACTAGAAACGTTTTTCATTACTGTGACCTTACCCTACAAACTGATATCCCTCTTTTGCCACGTTTTTCATGTACATTTTACTTTTGTCGATTCTGTCTTTCCGATTATCTTCAACGTTTTCTGTCTTTCCGATTATCTTCAATAGTTTTTGCCACGACAATGGCTTTGAAATAAATGCCAAGAATTCCATATTTTCTTTGCAGTAGTGAATGGCAAATTTTTGCTCTTTTTCTCTCTCTCCCCTGTCTCTAATGCCTTTACTTTTGAGATCTATACTTCCTGAAAAGAGTCAGTTTTTCCAATGCTGGATTGTAAGGGACTAGCTGAGCGTGGACTGGACGCTCTCCCTGGTCTATCTCTGAGTGGGCAGTCCTTTCACGGTTGTTGCTGGTCTGCTCCGGCTCTGCCTCGGATGGCTGCGGTCCCTCAGTGCCTGAGTTCTCACCGTCTGCTGCCACTGTCACTGCAACAGGAGAGAACCCGCAAACAGTATCACCCCGCTTGTGACCCGATTGTTTACATGTTCGGCGTCAATGTCCTTTTGACACCCTGATGAGTGGTTTCCCTGTTCAAGACCATTTGAGCATGTACTGGGCTTTAGAAAACAAAATTCCATGAGTCGGGTTTGTTATCCCATGTTGATCTCACTCTTCTTTTCTCTTGTTGTTTTGATGTGGGTGGGGTGGTGGTGGTGGTGGTGGTGGGGTGGTGGTGGTGTTGGTGGTGTTTTTGCTGCAATGGGTATTCTGGTGTTTTCAGCTCATTCTTCTTTATTGCATGACTTGATTTTGATACTACCCTTCTTTCATTGTATTTGTCATTTGTGATGTGGCAGATTTTTCCTTGCTGACTCTCGCTCCTCTCCCCCCTCCTCTTTCCTCCTCTCTCTCCAATCTCACTCTCTCGCTCTCTCTCTCGCGCTCTTCACCGTCTCCTCTCTCCCTCTCGGGTGTGGTCAGCGCTGTGTTGTCTCCTTTCTTCGCGACTGTTCTCCCTCTCTCCTCTCCGGAAGGTGGGAAGGGGGGGGGGGCGGGGCGGTCCCTCCCTCCTCAATACTCTCTCTCTCTCCTCTTCTCATCCCTCTCTCCTCCTCTCCCCTCACCTCACCTCCCATCATGTCCTCATCCCTCTCTCTCCTCCCTCTCCTTCCTCCCCTCCTCTCATCCTCATCTCCTCCCCTCGCTCATTTTGTCATCCTGTGTTGATATCCTTCTTCCTTCTCTTGTCGTTCTTGAAGTTGGAGATGGGGGGGGGGAGGGCGTGTATGGAATTGTTTGCTGCTGAGTTTGGCATGTCTGGTGTCTTTCAGCTTTTTTTTTTTTTTTTTTTTTAAATCATTGCATGACTTAATCTTTTACGACTCTCTTTCATTGTAGTTCATCGTTTTTGATGTGCCGATTTTTTTATATGCTTCTCCTCCTCCTCCTCCTCCTCCTCCTC
>JADBJO010013404.1:20000-27500 GCA_016801955.1 Conus betulinus | reverse complement strand
TAGGAGGGGGGAGGATAAAGGTGATGGGAACCGGGGAAAGAGGGTGAAGGTTCAAATCTCCCATCAGATGATAACATGGCGGGTGGCGGAATGGGGTGGGGGTGGGGGTGATGGAGAAGGGGTGTGGGGGGATCATGGAAAGCTGGAGAGGGAGAGGGGGTAAAGAAGTGGACAGGCAGGGGGGTGGGGGAGGAGAGAGAGGTAATCAGACCTGATGAGTAGGTGCACTCAAATGATAATCCGTCAAACTACACCCCCATGACGAAGGGCGATTTTTCAGTTCAAAAGAAACATCATGATTTGACCACCGAATGTTTGGAATTGCCTCATACAACTGGACGCAGCATGGTTCAAGGGCATTCTCATGCTCTATGGTGATGTTTTGGAATTCGCTGCCTTTTTAACCATGTTACGTCCCGACCTTCCGGACTTTCAAGTCTGCACTTAAAACGTATCTGTTCAAAAACGCTAGTTGCAGAATGCCACCTGAAATATTACTCAGTTGCTATTTTCACTTGCAGGCTTTGCTCGTGTACCAATGAGCTGTTCACCGTGTTATACATTCTGTGTCTATATATGTGACACTCTGTGTGTGTGTGTGTGTGTGTGTGTGTGTGTGTGTGTGTGTGTGTGTGTGTGTGTGTGTGTGTGTGTGTTGTGTGTAAGAATGCGCGCATGTGAGTGCATGCACACGTTTGTGATTCACGAACGCAGATGTGTGTGTGTGTGCGTGTGTGTGTGTGTGTGTGTGTGTGTGTGTGTGTGTGTGTGTGTGCACGCGCGTGTGCGTGTGTGTGCGTGTGTGTGTGTGTGTGTGTGTGTGTGTGTGTGTGTGTGTGTGTGTGTGTGTGTGTGTGTGTGTGTGTGTGTGTGTGTGTGTGTGTACGCACGTGTGTGTGTGTGTGTGTGTGTGTGTGTGTGTGTGTGTGTGTGTGTGTGTGTGTGTGTGTGTGTGTGTGTGTGTGTGTGTGTGTGTGTGTGCGTGTGTGTGTGTGTGTGTGTGTGTGTGTGTGTGTGTGTGTGTGTGTGTTGCATATACTTTAAGCATCGGTTTCTTAAAAGCTGGTAAAGCGCCCTGTAGAACTACGTTGTTAGGATGGCGCTCAAGAAACTGTCCTCCTCATCAGTTTTGGAGCGGACATTGACTGAGCTCTATGACTATCAACAGAAGCGTTGTTTTCTTTCTTCTTCGTCTTTTCTGCCTCGTTTTCCGCCGCGCTGTTGTCTGTCTCAGGCTCACTCCCCTCAGTCTGTGCCCTCAACACTCGCTGAGAGGTGTTCAAACAGAGCAACAGCAGAAGTCCTGGAAACACTAGGTGCACCACGACCGGTCTCACCGCGCGAGTCTTGTACCAGTGAGGAGGGCTTTTAAGGGCACAACAGGCGCTCGTCTTTAAGCTGTCACTGTCCTTCTTGCTTTTATGAATCAGTACGCTGTCAGGACATATAACGTTAAAAAATATTTAAAAAAAAAAAAAAAAAGCCTCAGAGTCAAGATACATGTTCAGAAGTGTAATGAGTAGACTGTGATAATGACAACAATAATCATAAAAATAGTGATAATAATGATTTTGATAATTATAGTAATAGTAGTAACAATAATTATGAAAATAATAATAAAATAACAGTAGTGATGATAACAATAACAACGTGCGTGTGTGAAAGAGGAGACACAGGGGGTGGATGGATTGGTGGAGAGAGAGAGAGAGAGAGAGAGAGAGAGAGAGAGAGAGAGAGAGAGAGAGAGAGAGAGAGAGAGAGAGAGAGAGAACACATGCTATAAATAAACGGGACTAAATAAGGAAATAAGAAGCAATGGAGAAGTCCCTACAAATATTTCACATTCATAAAGCTGTTCAGGGTGAGATTCCATAATGAATGCGTTTTGAAGGCATTATCCACTACTGATTCCAACTTGGCAGATGCTGTTTGATATGAATTTAACAATCAGGATAAAACACCCGTGATCACTTGGATTCGTGCAACCAGTTTTTAAACAAAAGGGATTGAAAGTGTGGCAATAAATGTTGCAAAGCAATGGTCAGACACAGCACATAATATAAATAAAGGTAAATAAATGAAAAACAGAAGAAATTAAGAAATATCGAAAAATATTTGATATCCATAAATTTTTTCGGGTTCAGATTCCACAATGAGTGAGTTTTCGAAGGCGTCATCCTTTACTAATTCCAACTTCGCAAATGCTGTTTGATGTTAATGTAACATTCCGGGAAAAGCACCCCTGGTCCGTTGGATTTGTGCATCCAGTTTTCAAATAAAGTGGATTCAAAGTGTGGCAATATACTATCGCAGAGCAGCAGTCGTCAGCTGGTGTTGGTGACCTGTTTAACAGTATTTTAAATGAAAGGACCGAAGGCTTTGTAGAAAGCCACAACCTGCACAATTATGAAGAGGCTAGTTTTCCGAAAAGGTCATTCCACTGTGGATCATATTCTCTCGTCGTATTGCATTATCAATTCATTTTTACAGTGCAGTGAAAATGTTCTGCATGTGTATTGACTATATTAGGCATTTGATTCTGTCCAGTGACCTATCTTATTGGAAAGGCTAGATCAGATAGATGTAAGTAGTAACATCTGAGACAAAATTAAGGACGTATAACTGTAAGCTAAGTCGTGGGTTAACGCTTCACAGTTCTCTAAATTTGTCAGTTGCATATGACACTTCGGCAAGGTAAAGACTGGTTCCCTATTTTGTTTTCACCATTTTTTAATGAAATCAAATCCTTTGTTGGACACAACACGTAAGGTTTAAAACTCAGCACTTGCAGCTTCTTGGCATTTTGATGTTGTTCAATTGTTGAAAGTGTTGTACATTTATTGTTATCGATGTATGTAGATTACGCGATTATGAGAAGAGAAGAATAGATACCCTGAAACAATGCTGCGATTCCGTTCGCCTGACAAGAAATGCGGATAAAACTCAAATTCACCGTCCCATCTGGAGTTGAAATACGAAGGCTGTCTGATTCTAGATTTAATGACAGGATATGCCAGATTGAGACAACAAATACCTTCGGACTGTCTTCAATTTAAAAAACATGTTTGATAAAGCGTAAAAATGCAAGTTACTTTGGCTATTAGTGTAATGCTTTCATTATCATCAAAGAGATGTCGAAGACTAGATTTATCCACTAATCTACAACTTGACTTGCTTGAGGAAAATATGCCCTCATATGAGTGTATGGGAGTGACATGTGGTCATGGAATTCATTACATGTATGCGGAAGACTGCTGCTGAAGTTGTAGAAATTGTTTAAAAAATATGCATAATTATGCTCCACGCCTAGCTGCATGATTTTTCGTGGGTCTGGTACTTTCCCGATCTAAACCTCAGCAACACGTCGAAAACTATGCTTTTGGTACAAATCGTCTGACTCGGTGTATCCTGATTCTTCAACAAACGCATGTGTCATGTCATGAATTAAAACGAGGTCCATTCAGTTTTGAACAACAAGCACGTGCCTTTCATTTGGCTAAACAAGGAAATGCTGTATTTATGGTTGGACACTTAAAAATACTTAAGCTAGGATTACAAGTTTAATATCTACAGCGATGAAATGTCTTCGAAAATAGTGTATGCATTTCATTTAGAATAGTGAAGGATGGGCTCTGATCTGAGGATTATCAAACAAAACTTATTAGTTCACAAAGAAGAAACATTTGTAATTAAAGATAAAGTTACCAGTTCAAAGACAACAACAATCAGGGATTCCAAGAGGAGAAAGGTTTTGCCTGCTGTGTAATATCAATGCAGCTGGTGATGAATTTTATCATCTGTTCAATTGTTCACTTCCAATATTAAAGGAAAACCGTACCACTCCTGTCCCTATATATTTCCAGTACCGCCCAAGTGTTTTCAAAACGCTGGACTTGTTGAACGTTTCTAATGAAATTACCGAAGTTATCACGCTTTGTAGGTATAGTGGTTTATTTTTGTTATTCTAGTCATTGATGTATTGTGAAGAGGACCAAGTACATTGTATATCGCTAATCGCTGACCTGTTGAAAGCAGTCATCAGAAAACAGGAAATCTGCCCCACGTATGCTAACGAGGAAGCAGAACAAACCTTTGCACGCCAGAATTCCCCTCCTTGTTCTTTGTCTACTCTTTACTGTTCTCTAGCTCATTAAGATTTTCCAACCCCACAACCGTCATGTGTGTTTTCAAACATGTTCTTTTTTTAAAGACGTCTGTTTTTCTTTTTCATCATTAGATTTGATTTTTTTAAAAGTTGAAATGCGTTTGCATCGTGTACCGTTTGTAAATTGTTTATTAGACTATGCCACCCATGCGAATTCGTAACAATTTATTTTTAGTTCTGAAAGCCCCCTTGGATAAAGCCTCATTAAAGCTTTTGAAGTCTTGTGACTCCAGTGACAACCAGGGACAAGAATGGAAAGAAGAAAGCGTTGAACACATAAGAGAGATTGCCAGGAACAGGGCTGGAATGGATAGGTTTCAAATTGCCACTCTCTCTAATCTAAATTCAGGAGCGGCATCGATAGGGACATTTGAAGGGGGTGTCCTTTGTATCTTGGATAAGAGCATGGACCATGCAGCGCCGACCACAGTGAGCAATGTAGTGCAGGGCAGTGTCTCCTCCGCTGGGTTTCCCTTCTAACGACCTGGTGTTCATTGCTCCCTATGGACCGCTATTGGTACTGAGGCTTTGATAAGACGAGGCTGGGTGTGGCTGTGTTAGGTGATAGCTAGGATGAGTCACGTTGGGAGTAATGCCACTAACGGGATAATGAGGATAACACACTGCTGAGAAAAAGTAAAAAAAACAAAACAAAAACAAAACAAAACAAACAAACAAACAACAACAACAAAAAAAAAAAAAAAAACAAACAAACCAAAAAACCCCACAAACCTCCTAAAACAATGACCGAATCCTACGTCCTCGGCATAAAAACAAAAATTTCTGATTGCTAACAACGTGCATATCGCCGATGCATTTTAGAATACGTTGGAAAATATCCTCATCCCTCATCCCCTCACCCCCCCCCCCCTTCCCCCCACCCCCGACCCAAATACGTTGCGAAATGATGATATTCACCTAAGGCCTATTGACAGAATACGATTGCCCGCGCTGCTCGTTCGCACTCCAAGTCACACACTGTGCAGCTGTACATGCTCTCGTGCTCAGTTTCCTGCTGAAGGTAGATCCCCTCCAGTGTGTGTCCTTGTGGACAAACCAGCTTTCACTGCCTGCAGATAGGAAGCCCCAGGATTCAGACGACGGGGGAGTAGAGTGAGTGAATATGACAAAGCTTCAATTGTTTCAAAGTGGAACAGGCGCATTGTTATCACTCGTGTTTTCACCGCTACACATCACACAAAGGACGGTCTGCAGTGTCACTTCGACTGCGTGTTGTCGCAACAATTGATTGTTAACGGATTTTCTTTTACTACATCTTTCAAGGGCAACTTCCTCCTTTGCAATGTGGAGATCTCGTCATTTCATCGGTGATAGATATAGTCGTTATAAATACTCACAAGAACAGCAACAGCAGCAGCAGCAGCACCAGCAGCAGCAGCAACAACAATAGTGATAGTAATCATAATGATGATGATGATAATCATAATAACGACAATAATAATATAATGATGATGATGATGATGATGATGATGATGATGATGATGATGACAGTAGTGATGATGATGATGACGACGACGATGATGATGATGACGACGACAACGACGATGATGATGACAACGCGTTAACGACGACTGTAATAATGAAGATGACGACGACGACGACGATGACGACGACGACGACGATGGATAACACTGTAAAGCTGGAAGAAGGCTAACGGATTTTAACGAACTTGCTGGCAGAGACACGTGGTTCAGAGGCAACACAACACTGAGGAACTGTATTGAGCATTCCCCCCCTGACATACACCCACTGTAGATTATTCATATACACACTAAACAACAACAACAACAAAAAAAACAAACAAACAAACAAAAAAAAAAAAAAAAAACCTACCATGTTCATGATCAGGGTTGTCTTTATGTCGATTAACTTTTGGTTACTAAGATCACTGGTCAGTAGAAAACAACAAACAAACAAACAAACAAAAAAAAGAACAAGAGATGACATACAATTAATAATCACGTTCTTCATTGCTAAACACACTAAGGAACTACCACATTCACGATCGGGATTTTCTTCATGCTGCTTTGCTTCCAGTTACTAAGATCATTTGCTCAACAGGAAAATCACAACGAGAGCTGGCATGTGATTCATCATGTTCATTACTTGCACATACACAAAGGACGGGGTTTTCTTTATCTTGATTGGTTTTCAGTTACAAAGTTCATTTGCCAGCAGAAAAAAAAAAAGAGCTGACTTGTTCTTAGCTACACAAATCAAGCTCCATTTGTTTGAGATTGCATCTTTTAACATATCAATGTAAAGGTTACTCTGTGCAAATTGGTAGCTAGCTTCTGTCAACGCTGATATGACTGATATTGTTTGAGGGTTGAAACACAGTAGAACTAATCACACCCACCATGGTTTTGTTTTGTTCTGTTTTTGTTTTTTTTTTTTTTTCTCTTTCATCCTTCGTGAAACTCAGGGCAAAGGCTCCAACTATTACGTTTTATTACTCTTATTACTCCTCCCCCCCTCTCTCTCTCTCCTCCCTCCCTCTCTCTCTCTCTTAATGTATACATGACAGGACAGATTGCAAACTAGGCTTTGGCCTAAAATCTTCATCTTTGCGTATTAAGATCAATCAATCAATCAATCATCAATCAATCAATCTCTCTCTTTCTCTCTGTCTATTAAAGATCAATCAATCAAGCATTCAATCAATCAATCTCTTTCTCTCTCTCTCTCTCTCTCTCTCTCTCTCTCTCTCTCTCTCTCTCTATATATATATATATATATATATATATATATATGTGTGTGTGTGTGTGTGTGTGTGTGTGTGTGTGTGTGTGTGTGTGTGTTATTATAAAACAGGTGTTCATCAAACCGTTCACAGACATCAAATTTTATTAATCACGTTTTCGCTGTAAAAGGCTTTTCCTGGACTCCTGTGTAACTAAAGAGCCACAACTAAAGCAATAACAAAAAAAGAAAAGAAGAAAAAAATTAACGCACCCCCCCCCCCCCCCCCCTCCAATCACACACATTGTCATATATATATATATATATATATATATATATATATATATATATATATATATATATATATCTCCATCCATCCATCCATACATACATACATATAAGAAAAAAAAAACACAGTCTTTTCATGTCTTGAGACTTAAATATATAATTCGATCATTTTTTTTGGCTGAAACTCAACTTGTTCATAGTACTGCGTGTTTTCATTTTGTTTCTTGTCCAGAAGAAAAAGCTGATTATATTTTTTCGGTGGTAGAAACCGTTGTGATGTGTATATTCCAGGTCAATTGAGAGGGAAAAATCACTTTGTGCCTCAAACTTGTTTTGTCTCCGCT
>JADBJO010013404.1:0-10000 GCA_016801955.1 Conus betulinus | reverse complement strand
TGTGTGTGTGAATCTGATATAGTGTGTCGCGCGCGCGTGCGCACACGCACACACACACACACACACACACACACACACACACACACACACACACGCACGCACGCACGCACGCACACACGCACACACGCATGCACGCACATGTTACGATGTGATGTACGCGCGCGTGCGCCACCACCACCACCACCACCACCACCATACCACACCAAACCTAACCACACCACATTACACCACACCACAACACAACATACTACATAATTACACAACCTCCAGCCTGGAATTAGTTACTTTCCAAATACGTTTTAAAGAATGTTATGAATTATCAAAAAAAAAAAAAAAAAGCAGCAAAGTTCAAATATGGCATACTGAGATTGAACCCCATTATTTAAGCTAAACTAGAATGTTCTAAGACGATTGACAAATAAAAAAGAATTCGATATTTTGAAAATGGAAATTTTCATAGATTGAATTGTGAAATATGGACTTTGATTTCAGAAGTTCTAGATAATTTGGAATACGTTTCTGACCGTCAAAATGTGCTGGGATCTATGCGAAAACAAATCAGGTTTACGGAAATTGTGGGTATACGAAAAAAGAACCCACTGTCCGGGGTGTTTTACCTCTAAGTTAACGAACTTTGTCGTTTTGGGAAAGTACACTACACTCGCACTGGACTACTTGACGGTTTATATTTAGTTTCACTGGGTCAGTCTGTAAACATGTACCTTGTGCTAATGTTTAACTGTCGGTTGAAAATTTATTGGTATCATTTTTTTCTCTTTCTTTCTTTCTTTCTCTTCTCTTCTTTTCTTTCTTTGTTTCTTTCTTTCTTTCTTTCCTTCTAACTCTTTCTTGCTTTTTTTTTTTTCGTGGTTGCTTGGTCGCTTGCTATCATCTCTCAAGGTGTGTTAGTGGTCGAAAGGCTCACCCCTTCTCCATATCATAATTATATGGGCCGAGAAGAACTAAGTAAAAAAAAAAAAACTATCTGTCCTTCCTTTCCTTCTCTCATCTTTTCTTTCTTTACTTTCTTCATTCTTCGTTCCTACATTCATTTCCGTCGTCCTTTCTTTCTGTCATCTCTCTTTTTTTTTCACTTCGTTCATTCTTTTGTTCCTACGTTCATTTCTGTCGTCCTTCTTTCTTTCTGTCATCTTTTCTTTCTTCACTTCCTTCATTCTTTCGTTCCTACGTTCATTTCTGTCGTCCTTTCTTTCTGTCATCTTTTCTTTCTTCACTTTCTTCATTCTTCGTTCCTACGTTCATTTCTGTCGTCCTTTCTTTCTTTCTGTCATCTTTTCTTTCTTCACTCCTTCATTCTTTTGTTCCTGCATTCATTTCTGTCGTCCTTTCTTTCTGTCATCTTTTCTTTCTTCACTTTCTTCATTCTTCGTTCCTACGTTCATTTCTGTCGTCCTTTCTTTCTTTCTGTCATCTTTTCTTTCTTCACTTCCTTCATTCTTTTGTTCCTGCATTCATTTCTGTCGTCCTTTCTTTCTGTCAGCGCTAGACATGTGTCTCAGGCGGGGACCCTCCCTCCGCCCCCCCCCCCTCCCCCCCTCCACCCCCCCCCCCCCCCCGCCCCCACACACCTTAAACCTTCGCGAGATTTTAAATTTTCTTTCTTTCAGCTTGTATTTCTGTCTGTCTGTCTGTCTGTCTGTCTGTCTATCTTTTCTTTCTTCTTTTTTTCTTTCTTTTCGTTGTGTGTGTGTGTGTGTGTGTGTGTGTGTGTGTGTGTGTGTGTGTGTGTGTGTGTGTGTGTGTGTGTGTGCGCGCGCGTGTGCTTGCGTGTGTGTGTGTGTGTGTGTGTGTGTGTGTGTGTGTGTGTGTGTGTGTGTGTGTGTGTGTGTGTGTGTGTGTGCTTTCGTGCGTGTGAGTGTGGTGTGTGTGTGTGTGTGTGTGTGTGTTCCTTGTGTGTGTGTGTGTTTGTTTTTTGTGTGTGTGTGTGTGTGTGTGTGTGTGTGTGTGTGTGTGTGTGTGTGTGTGTTTCTGTGTGTGTGTGTGTGCGTGTGTGCCATGTGTGTTGTGTGTGTGTGTGTGTGAGTGTGTTGTGTGTGTGTGTGTGTGTGTGTGTGCATTCAAAGTTGGTGTGTTTGTGTGTGGGTGTGTGTGTGTGTGTGTGGTGTGTGTGTGTGTGTGTGTGTGGTGTGTCTGTTCTGTCTTTCTTAAGGCACGTAGTAGAGGCACTTCCGGAGGATCAGCCCCTACCCACAACCTTTGAAAAAGCAAACTTTCCTTCCTCCTTTCTGCTCACGTTCCCTTCCTTGCTTCCCGTCTTTTTTATGTCCTCACTTATTTTTTCTGTGTCTCTCTCTCTCTTTCTTTTTTCTTCCCTCCTTCCACTTTTTTCTCTTTTTTATATCTTTCTCTATTTCTTTCTATTTCTTCCTTTTTTTCTTTCCTTCCTTCCTTTCTTCTTTCTTTCTTTCTGTCTTTTTTCATTTCTCTCTTTCTTTCTTTCTTCCTTCCTTCTTCCATCTTTCCGGGTTTTTTAAAATCCATTTTACTCTTTTTTTCCCCTTTCCTTCGACCTCTATCTTTTTCTTCCATTCTTTTCATTTGAATTTTTATCCACCTGTCTTTCTTTCTTCATTCTTTCTTTCGGCATTCAAAGTTGGTTTTTTTTTGGGGCGGGGAGGGGGGGGTGTGGTCGGGGAGGGGGGAGGGGGGGAGAGGCCAGCCCCTCACTTCCAGCCGCCTAGGATGTGGGAAGAACCAAGCTTTCTTTCTCCCTTTATATTTTTTCCCTCCTTGTTCTTCCTTCGTTCCAACCTTCCTTCCTTCCTTCCTTTCTTCTCTTCTTCTTTCCTTTCTTCCTTCGCAATCTTTCTTTCTCTCTTTCTCCTTTAGTTCTATGTTTTTTTTTCTTTCTAGATTTATTTATACTTCCTTTCGTTCCATCTCTATTTTTCTTCCGACACTTCTTCCTTCTCTGCCCTCTTCTTTGATCCTTCTTCTTTCCTTTTTTCTTCCTTTCTTTTTTCTCTCTCTCTCTTTCTTTGTTCTCTCTCTCTCTCTCTCAATCTCTTTCTCTCTTTCTCCCGGGGTTCTCTCTTTTCCCTCTATTCTCTCTTTCTCTTCCCTCTATTTCTCTCTCTCTCTCTCTCTCTCCTCTATTTCTCTCTCTCTCTCTTCCCTCCTCTCTTCTCCCTCTCTCTCTCTTCCTCTTCTCTTTCCATCTCTCTCTTCCCTCTATTTCTCTCTCTCTCTCTCTCTTCCCTTTATCTCTCTCTCTCTCTCTCTCTTATTTTTTCTCTCTCTCCCTTTTATTTCTCTCTCTCTCTCTCTCTCTCTCTCTCTCTCTCTCTCTCTCTCTCTCTCAGGAAACATATTTAAGATAATTATGTCTTACAGAAGAAGCGCTCTCCCCTCAATCAACATCTCCTCTCTCCCCTACCCCCACCCCCGTCTCCTCAACCCCTACCTCCCCCTTCCCTTACTCTCCCCAACTCGTACAAGCTGTCCCATCTTCCTATCTTCTGTCTTTTCCCTTCTTTCCTCTCTTTCTGTCTTTCTTTCTGACAAATATTTTTTTTTCGTTCCTTCATTCGTTCCTTCGTTTTGTCTTTCAGCATTCAATCTGTACTTGCAGGCGAGGATGTGCCAGCTCTCTCCCAGCAGCCAGGAATGCCAGAAGCTGGGTAGAACCAGGCTGGACATGCCAGAGTCTTGTGGACGATCTTCGTTCTACCTGGCTACTCAGGCCACGGGGCGGGGAGGCACCCTGCGCCATTATCTGTCTGGACTGCACACCCTGGAAAGGTGGCTTCACTCGTTTGTTCGTTCGTTCGTTCTTTCGTTTGTTTGTTCATTCATTTATTTGTTTATTCTTTCGTTCGTTCGTCCGTCCGTTCGTTCGTTCGTTCATTCGTTTATTCGTTTGTTCGTTCGTTCGTTCGTTCGTTCGTTCACTCATTCCTTGTTGTTATTGTTATTATGATTATGATTAATATGATGATTAATTATCATTATTATTATCATTTTTATTATTATTATTATTATTATTATTAAGTAGTAGTAGTAGTAGCAGTATCATTATTATTATAACCACTACTCCTACTGTTATGATAACAATATCAACAACAACAACAAGAATAATAATGATGATAACGATGATAACAATGATAATAATAATAATAATGATGATGATGATAATGATGAAAATGATAATTGTTTTTGTTCTTATTATCTTTGTTATTATTCATTTTGATCATTGGGTTTGTTGTTGTTATGCTGTATACACAATTCTATGTATATTATTTTCTTAATGTTTACTACCGTGGCCTATTGTCTTCTGAAAGAAAGTGGCGCACACACCACAGTGTGTGTGTGTGTGTGTGTGTGTGTGTGTGTGTGTGTGTGCGTTGATCGCTTGCTCGCGAGTTAGCTCACTCGGCAGACTGTGAGTATACCTGTGGGCATATTTACCCAGTGCGGTGTGTGCTTGTGCACAAGAGAGAGAGAGAGAGAGAGAGAGAGAGAGAGAGAGAGAGAGAGAGAGAGAGAGAGAGAGTGCGTGCGTGCGTCAGAGGGCGAGCGCTGTGTGTGTGTGTGTGTGTGTGTGTGTGTGTGTGTGTGTGTGTGTGTGTGTGTGTGCGCGCGCGCGCGCGCGCGCGCGCCTACGCGCAATAAGCAACACAGCGTGCGTGCGTGACTCACATCCGATTAAGCCTTCAGCGGTCTGAAGCGACGGGAAATGAGGGTGGTTTTGAAACATGGGATTGAAGTGTATCTTTTTCTGACTGATCTGTCAGTCATAGTCCGTTGGAAGGCGGCTTCCGTGGGAACTCCAGAGGCCCTTTAAGTATTGCTGGCATCCACTTGTAACTTCCTTTTGTCTCCGACTTCCTGGATTTATTGTTTATTATTATTATTGTTGTTGTTGTTGTTGTTATTATTATTATTTTTTTTTTATAAGTGTGGGATTGGATTTTGATTTTCCGGCTTGAAAACACTGTCTGTGTGCCCAGCAGTCAACGGGTCGCTGATTCAGTTCAGGGATTGTTAAAAGGCGGCGGAGGGCGAGAGAAGGAGCCCCGCTTTCCCCCGTGCCATGCTGTACACGTGGTAACCCTCTGACAGGTTGCTGTTCCTTAAGGCCTTTAGGGGAGGGGGGGGGGGGGCTATTGGGACCTTGTGTATACATATATAATTTTTTTTTTTTTTTTTTTTTTAGTCTTCTAACACGTTGATTCTGTTGTGTGTGTGTGTGTGTGTGTGTGTGTGTGTGTGTGTGTGTGTGTGTGTGTGTGTGTGAGTGTGTGTGTGTGTGTGTGTGTGTGTGTGTCTGTCTGTCTGTCTGTCTGTGTCTGTGGAGGAGGGGGGGGGGGGGGCGTGCGCGTGCGCGCGTGCGTTTATGTATTCGTGTGTAAACAGAACTTTTCATCGTATGTGGTGAAAGGGCCCTATGTGCTCGACTGTGGCGTACTGAAGCAGAAAACTGAACATGAAAATGACACTGAATGCCCACCGCCTTAGGCGATTCATGATACCAGGAGCGCCAGCCTAGTCAAATGAAAGTAGGATCAGACCTAACACCGCACGCACCGGGACACCAGAACCACAACACGGGAACACGGGCAGCAAGCAGAAAGGACGATATTCACATCAGGAAACCAGCAGGGACTCGAACCCAAGCCACGTCTGCGTGCGATCTCTGTGCTATCCCACTGAACCGAAGAATGACTTGTCAAGTTTGGTGCTGTTTGCTACCGGATGTGAAAGAGAAGATAAAAAAAAAAAAAAAGTAGGGGGGAGAGGGAAGAGTATGGGGGGGGGGGGGGGGGAGGGGGAGGAGTGGAGGGAGGGAAAGAAGGGATATATTTTCTGGGCTGTACCGAGCGAAAGGCTTTGTCACTGGTTCAGCGGTTATCTCCGCAAAACACTCCCACAGCTATCCGGATTTGTTTCTAGGGTGGGCGTGGGGGTGGGGGGGGGTGAGTGGGTGGAGAGTAGGGAGAGAGAGAGAGAGAGAGAGAGAGAGAGAGAGAGAGAGGAGAGGGAGGGGGGAGGGAGGTCGTAGGTGTGGGGTTGGGACTTAGGGAAGGTGGGTTAGAAAAAATAAGAAACGGAACGGAACAGGCTGTTGTTTTGTTTCAAACAAACAACAGTTTCTGTATGTAGTGATAACAGGAAAAAGAAAGGAACCTAGAGAGAAAGAGAGATTTACAAGAAGAAGAAGAAGAAGAAGAAGGAGGAGGAGGAGGAGGAGAACAAGAACAAGAAAAACGAGAAGAAGCAGAGGAAAAGAAAAAGAAGAAACGAACGAAACGACGACGACGACGACGACGACGAAGAAGAAGATCAAGAAGATCAAGAAGAAGAAGAAGAAGAAGAGAGAGAGAGAGAGAGAGAGAGAGAGAGAGAGAGAGAGAGGGGGGGGGGGGGGGGGGTCGGAAGCAAGAGCTTACGCTTTCATCTGGTCTTGACAGACGAGGACCATCCATTAGTGGAGGAAACTCAGTTGATTGCACGGGTCAGACCTTCCTATTTCTGCCAACGGTATACGTCGCACACACACACACACGCACACACGCGCGCGCGCGCACACACACACATTTCGCTGGCTGCTTTGGGGGTGCTGTTGGATTCTTTTTCAAACCCTTGGCGGTCAGGACACCACAGAATTATGGACTGTGGTGTGTCTCTATCTGACCATTTTCCCATTTACTTCATTTTTTTTTCTCTCTCTCTTCCCTTTCTCTCTCTCTCTCTCTCCTTTTACTTCTCTCTTCTCTCTCTCTCTCTCCTTTTTTAGATAATTATGTCTGACAGAGGAAGCGCTCTCCCCTCAACCCATATCTCTTCTCCCCCTCCCCCAGTCTCCTCACCCCCCTACCTCCCCTCCAGAATTAAGCAAAATGAAAGTGTGGAGAGGAGAAAAAAAGTTGTTGTTAAAAACTAAAAACATTACGCAAACAGTATAAAATGTAAGAGACAATCTTTGAGCCTATGCTTGAGAATCCATTTAAGGATGCATGGGAGATCAAAAGATATGGAACAGTCTGAGTGGTCAGCTCTGCTGTTCAATAACCCAAGCATTGTCAGCGGCTAAGAATTGTGCAGAAACAACCTTTCCTTGGATCTCCTAACAGATGCAATCACCCACTGATTGACCAAACAATATAATGCTGAACAATTAAGTAGTGGGAAAAACAAGTGCAGGTT
Source organism: Conus betulinus (assembly GCA_016801955.1). Taxonomy (NCBI): domain Eukaryota; kingdom Metazoa; phylum Mollusca; class Gastropoda; order Neogastropoda; family Conidae; genus Conus; species Conus betulinus. Next base: position 2,833 of record JADBJO010013404.1, on the reverse strand, counting down.
AACAATTCTTCCATCATTATAGTAATGACTTCGTAAAGATTTGAAATTGAGAGAGGGAAAAAAAATTGAAGATGAAGTGAATGGGAAAATGTATATCATAAATATGAAAACCCTTCACTAGTTGCATGAGAAAACTATCGCAATCCCTCTCGAAGGCAGATCTATATGTATCGCCTGCTCCGAGGCCTTTCGTTCGCTCGATCGGACTCATCAGGGAGACACGGCTGATTATGTCGTGCTCTTGGCGTCAGATAGAGACACACCACAATCCATAATTCTGTGGTGTTCCCACCGCCAAGGGTTCGAAAAAGAATCCAACAGCACCCCCAAAGCAGCCAGCGAAAGGTAGTAGAATTAAACAAAACGAAAGTGTGGAGGAGGAAAAATTTGTTGAAAACTAAATGGGTTCTACGAGTGACTGTCTACGTGCCTCTTGTAATGGGATTTGAAGCTTCTACGTTTATCGTAGTGCTATGAATTAGCAGAATCCTTTCCTTAACTCCCCCCTCTTCAACCAAGGCGAGAGAGAGAGAGTTAAAACATAAAATGAGCATTTGCACACACACAAACCCACACATATTCCCTCTTTCCTTCTTCGTTCCTCCGAACACACACACATGCATGCATGCATACTCTGTCTCTCACACACACGCACACACGCGCATAAGAATGTGGAAGTCTTATTTGTATAATCTTGATTTCATCTTGGATTCAACTTTTTCGTGCATCGGTGGACACAGTTGTCCGCCATTAATGACCTAAATATAGTGGTCTCAGAAATATCGACTGCCAAAATATATTTCATTGATAATCTCGTGAGAAAAAAAGGTCTGTACCCATCGTCAACACAGCGCAGGCCTCCAAGGGTGGTACAGGACTGCTCTAAAGGCAGGTGGAGACAGTGCTTCTCTGGGTCCTCCCCAGCACCTTCGGGTGTTTCTTTTTCTTCTTGATAATTTCGTACTCTCGTGAGAAAAAGAGGTCGCATTTCACAACAAGGAACTGTCTTCAGCATAAACACATTTTGCTTGAGAAATTGTTTATGTAGATTGGCTCCTAGATGGCCCTCTATTGCGAGAAGCTGTTTTGAATCTGACGACGAAGAGGCATCTGGGAGCTATGACCTGGATGCCGTCCTGCTCCCCTGTGCTGTAAGGAGTTTTAGGGTTGAAGCATTTGCGTGAGGGAGGATATATTTTTTTTGAAGACTTCGGCTGTCAAGCTCTCCGTAGAGTTTCTTTCTGCCCGTGTATAAGATGTTGGCGTATCTCTCTCTCTCTCTCTCTCTCTCTCTCTCTCTCTCTCTCTCTCTCTCTCTCTCTCTCTCTCTCGTTCTTCGTCCGTTGTGTGTGTGTGTGTGAGTGTGTGTGTGTGTGTGTGTGTGTGTGTGTGTGTGTGTGTGTGTGTGTGTGTGTGTGTGTGTGTGTGTGTGTGTGTGTGTGTGTGTGTGTGTGTGTGTGGTATGTGTGTGTCTGTGTCTGTGTGTGTCTGTGCGTGTATGTGTGCGCGCGAGCGCGTTTTGTGTGTGTTGATATGTTGATATGTATTCACGTGTACAGTGCGAGCATGCTTGTCTCCAAGTTTCTGTACATGCGCACACGTATGACATTCTTACGCGCTTGCATGCTTATCTCTATAACCGTGTATGTGTGTTTGTACGTTTGCGTGTACTCACAGCTCTCTCTCTCTCTCTCTCTCTCTCTCTCTCTCTCCTCTCTCTCTCCGTCTCCTCCTCTCTCTCTCTCTCTCTCTCTCTCTCTCTGGCAGAAGTAGGTGCTTCCGGATTCCATAAGTGCATACATGACTGCCGTCGTGAGTGCTTTGGCGAGTTTTCCTCTACGTGATCGCGTGTGTGTGCGTGCGTGAATGAGTGTTGTGTGTGTGTGTGTGTGTGTGTGTGTGTGTGTGTGTGTGTGTGCATGGGTGCGTGTGTGTGTGTGTGTGTGTGTGTGTGTGTGTGTGTGTGTCCAGACGTTACAGAGAGATAGAGTTGCTGACGGTGGCGGGGAACAAGGTGAAGGGATGGTCACACGACGCAGTGAGCTGCTGCCTGCAGCGCCACCTGGGCGACGTCACTTCCTGTGCGGAGTGCAGAATGGTGCGACTCTTGCAAAACAGAGTGAATCTGTTCTAACCATCCTGGTTTAATTTTTCGAAAAGAGAGGGGGTTAGTTACCACTAAGGACACAGACACACATAGTGTCTGGTCCTCTGCTCTGTTTGTCTGTGTTCTTGGCGGTAACTAACCCCCTCTCTTTTGAAATTTTGTTTCATTTTACGCCCTCAGTCACGCTGTTTTGAAACTCACCCTGGTTTAGTTCTCTCTCTCTCTCTCTCTCTCTCTCTCTCTCTCTCTCTCTCTCTCGTGTGTGTGTGTGTGTGTGTGTGTGTGTGTCTGCGTGTGTGCGTGCGTGCGTGCTCACACGCGTGTTTTACTATCTGTCTCCTAACGTTCTGTCTAAGCACAGTGACTGATTGCAGGAATTACGGGTAACGGACCACGCTGGGCAGAGACACCTGGCGGAGATGCAGTTTTGAGGTCCTGTATGAAGATGGAGTCGGCGACAAAGGTCCATGACTTTATTGCTCATCTTTAAACTCAAAAAGATTGAATAAAATGAAATAAATAGAATTTAAAAAAAAGAGAATGAAAGGCTTTAACTGAATGGCTAGTTGCTTGCTTGTCTGTTGTATACATATACGCATTGATTCGCATGTTTATTTGAGTATGGATTGATCGTATTATTTACTTACTTCTTTATTTCATTCGTTAATTCATTTGTTTATTTACTTATTTGTTCATTTATGTATGTATGTATCTATTTGTTTATTC